>CM026215.1:22970299-23032799 GCA_014839995.1 Xenentodon cancila | reverse complement strand
CCAACAAATCAATACACAGGTTTCAGGTGGCACCGCCTTATATTAAAATGTTTGTATTCATACATAAAATCATGCAACAATCGTACATTTTCTTAAAATGATTTGCAATTTATTACAACTATTTACAGGAGTTTTTCTTCATTCTTTGTCTTTAGACAGTTTTTACATATTCACATATAAACAAATTACAGTCAGTGATCGGCTCATTACTTTTACAGCCCTGTACAGAGTTACTGCTGACTTCAGAGACCACCTTCTCCCCATGAAACATCCCACACGTTCATACGTGGTTGGTGGACCCAAGACCTCACACGTCTTCTGGGAAGATCCTTCCTAGTCTTCATCTTCCTGGAAACAATGATCATCAGCAGGTCTGCAAGACTGGCATGAAGCTACAGGAGGTCTTTGAGAGCACAGATACCTTCACTGTACCGAGGAGAGAGAATTTCATTTATATTAATAATAAACATAAATATTGATTTTTTTAAAGCACTTTTCACGCATAAAAAATTAGGACAGAGTGCTTTACATATTTAAAGACAGTAAAAGTACCCACCCCTCCTCCGCTCCTCCAACAGCCCCGAGCACATACATGCACACATAACAAATTTAATTCCAACCCTACACTAAAAACTGCCCCCAGCACAGCACTGATTAAAATAACATAAGACTGAGCACAGACGGACCAGAGAGGAAACACCATCATGTGGAGCCCTCTGCAACAGGAGGGGGACACCAGCCCAACCACCTCACCCATCAACAGGAGGGGGACACCAGCCCAACCACCTCACCTATCAACAGGAGGGGGACACCAGCCCAACCGCCTCACCCATCAACAGGAGGGGGACACCAGCCCAACCGCCTCACCCATCAACAGGAGGCCAAAACCACCCCAAGCAGGGAGGAGCAGTCCAGTCCAGTCCAGCGTTGCCATCCAGAGGGCAGCAATATCCAAGTGGGATGTCTAATCATCAGCACATTTACCTGCACTAAGAGAAGGTCGAATTATTGCCTTAGTCCGACTGATATCGAAGTTTTAAGAGCCATGTATGCACCTAAGTCGGGTTGTAGTTGAACCAAACTAAATTTCTTGCAATCGAGCTGTTGTACGAAATGTACAGAGCTGCTGCATCTTCACGTGATGTTGTCCTCCTCCTACGTCTGCTTCAGAACTGCCACGTTTGTTGACTAATTGTTCTAACTAACCCGAAGAATGCCAACGTGAAAGGGCGTGTAGCGCCACCTAGTGTTGCAGAGTCCAACGCACCTTCACTCCAATTATTGGATTATTTTCCCGCGCGTGTACACTCGGATTTCTCAGCAACCCCAGTTAAATCCTCGGCTCGATTACTACCAACATCTTGACTTCGACGTGCATGTAACCGTACTGATTGATAACATGTATTTCTGGACTGGTTCCTGCAACCACTACATTTCTGCTTCAAATGCAGCTCACATCTTCAACTTACCGTAGCTGTAGAAAAATAAAACCGTCCTCAGCTCCACTCGTCCGTGTCGACACTGAACATAAACACAGTAATAGATGTTAAAAAGACAAATCAATAATAAAGTACAGGAGGAAAAAAAACATTATTCACAATCAGGACTATCATACTAATCCTCAAATAACCGACGGCGCCATCTGCAGGCATGGTGACGTTCCTCAGTAACGTTCATGGAGTTCAGCTGCCACAACAGCAGAAAAAAAGGGGCAGATAGATTTAAGAAATGGCGTCTACCTCTCTAAATCACAGCCTGTATTACCTGGCTCTCCTGGTTTCTAACACCAAGAGGAGGATAGCGAAGAAGGTTTGTGTCCGTTCACATTCAAAGTAAACGAAATTAACTCAGTGTTTATAGTTTTCAGCCTCAAATAATCCCACATTTCTGTGACAGAAACAATTTAGTCAACTGCGTGATAACTACTAACTCAGAGAGAATTAAAATAAAATCACTAACATAACATTATCTGAACTTGTTGCAAGCACATTTACGACCAGACGTAGTTTATGAGTCAGAGATAAACCCACTGCAGCTCCTGGTAAAGAAACTACTGTGTATCACTGAATTCTGTGACCCATCAGACTGTGACTTTTGCCTCAGTTCAGTTCAAGACTCACCTGCAGTCAGTGGGAGTCACGTGCATAGTTTTGTTTTTTAATCACGATTCCCGTATAAAGACGCTAATTCTGCTGTTTATCCTTCACATCGCCTCGTGTTCATTATGTTAAACTCAATCATTCAGATTTAGTTGTCTAATTACTGACACCAGGTCATGCATAAAGCGTGATTGATGTTGAACATAAACAGGATTGATGCTTTTCCCACATTTTCAGTCTCATGCTTATAAAAAAACAGTGAAAAACTAATTATCTCCATAAAAGCTGGCAGAGCTCCAGCAGCAGTCCTAAGTGTTAACACAGATCCTTAAAAATATATATATATGAAAAATAGAAACTAATCCATAATTTGATCATTTCTTCCTGAGTTACCTATTCACATAGATGCTCAACTACAAACTCTGCCAGACCTGTTCAATATAGTTATAAACAAGTTAAACATAATTCAAAAAGTTGTCTTGAATTTTATTTATTGCCGGTTCATAGTTATCTCATTTTAGGATGGAAAATAAATAATTTGTATTAAATAAACCGTACCTTCTTTACATACAGGAAGACCAGTGAATTTACAATTAATTAATTGTTTGGAGGTCACTCCTGTATTTTATACACGAGTTACACTTGTATGTATTTTATTTGAAATCTGACAAAAAGGACGTTGGACAGAAATAAATAAAGGGCTCTCTCTTTCAGCATATTTATGGATAAATAAAGGAATAGTCCACTTTAAATTGCCACTGCTTTGTTTTGTTCTCAAAGATGCTGAGTCCTCTCAACAGATGTGTGACGTCTAAGAGAAAAGTCACAGACGTGATTCTCGTTGAGTCTTTACTTTAACATAGTAAATATAAATGCAGGCTTTCCACGCATAAATGTCTTTATGCAGTGATTTCTTTGAACAACTTTCAAATTGCTTCTTTTTTTTTTATGAAACCAGAATGTGTCTTTTATATCATTCTCTGTAGTCCAAGAGAACTGAACCTTGTGCCGTGTAGGTAGTACAGTCCTCTGAGCCTCGGTCGCAGAAACCAGGTCACAGAATTCATCTGACAGCTTTAACAAGGAAAACTGGGTACCAGTGAAACTTAAAACACACGTAACGCAGTCTAACATCAAAAGCACAAGATATAGAAAGTAAGCAAAAAAGATATGACTTACTAATCCACCAGCGACAAACATCCATCCTGCAGCATCGCGTCTCCTCCAGTTAGTCCGGGTGTATTTGGTCCAATATTGACCCGTGTTTGGGCTCTTGCTCTATTATTTTATCTTTTATTTACCTCCTTTGGCAAAACTCGATTCTTTGTGCCATGGAGTTGTTTTGGAGGATGAAAAGTGAAACAGCGGCCTCGTGCTGATGTGTGGTTTCGTTGACAGTAAACGGAGTAACGTAAGTAACGCGCCATCAACCGGGTCCTGTGATGTGATTGACAGCGGCGAGGCCGCGGCTCGCTTCTTCAGAGTTACGTCGACCCACCGACGCGCTGCAGAAGTGCTGCTCGTCCTCGTATGAGTCAATCTACTGCTGACGTCATTTTAAAAACATTATGTTACGGTTTTCAAGTTCTGTTGTGTCACTTTAGTGGATCGCTGTGGAAACGACGGAGGCCAGTGTTGTTTGGTGTGAGAAGAGTTCCTCTTGGAACAGCTGGGTGGTTTCGGTGAGGTTGATGATCCCGCTGCGGCTGGTGATCCTGACTACAGCAGGTGATCCTGACTACAGCTGGTGATCCTGACTACAGCTGGTGATCCCGACTACAGCTGGTGATCCCGACTGCAGCTGGTGATCCTGACTACGGCTGGTGATCCCGACTACGGCTGGTGATCCCGACTACGACTGGTGATCCCGCTGCACCTGGTGATCCCGACTGCAGCTGGTGATCCTGACTACGGCTGGTGATCCCGACTACAGCTGGTGATCCTGACTACGGCTGGTGATCCCGACTACGACTGGTGATCCCGCTGCACCTGGTGATCCTGACTACAGCAGGTGATCCTGACTACAGCTGGTGATCCTGACTACAGCTGGTGATCCCGACTACAGCTGGTGATCCCGACTGCAGCTGGGGATCCTGACTACGGCTGGTGATCCCGACTACGACTGGTGATCCCGCTGCACCTGGTGATCCTGACTACAGCTGGTGATCCTGACTACAGCTGGTGATCCCGACTACAGCTGGTGATCCTGACTACGGCCGATGATCCCGACTACGGCTGGTGATCCCGACTACGACTGGTGATCCCGCTGCACCTGGTGATCCCGACTACAGCAGGTGATCCTGACTACGGCTGGTGATCCTGACTACGGCTGGTGATCCTGACTACGGCTGGTGATCCCGCTGCACCTGGTGATCCTGACAACGGCTGGTGATCCCGACTACGGCTGATGATCCCGACTACGGCTGATGATCCCGACTACAGCTGGTGATCCCGACTACGGCTGGTGATCCCGCTGCACCTGGTGATCCTGACTACGGCTGGTGATCCCGACTACGGCTGATGATCCCGACTACGGTTGGTGATCCCAACTACGGCTGGTGATCCCGACTACAGCTGGTGATCCCGCTGCGGCTGGTGATCCCGACTACAGCTGGTGATCCCACTGCGGCTGGTGATCCCGACTACGGCTGGTGATCCCGACTACGGCTGGTGATCCTGACTACGGCTGGTGATCCCGACTACGGCTGGTGATCCTGACTACAGCTGGTGATCCTGACTACAGCTGGTGATCCTGACTACGGCTGGTGATCCCGACTACCGGTGATGTGAGACTGGTGCAGCAGCAGCTGGGCTGTCCTTCATCCCGGTCCGCCCGGTCACGTTGCCGAGGTGCGCACGCTGGTGGCTCATCGGTGTGTGATTGTGTGCGTAAGACTCTTATATCACTGTGACCTCATATTTGTGTGGTTGGAACCCAAACTTATAATGATCACTAATTATTTACATCATTATTTTGTCAATCGACTGCTCAGTAAACTAGAAAATTCTTATTATACACATCTGAGGTTGAGCTCCCTTTTTCCCACCTTTTAAGAAACTCAAACTCTTGAAACATAAAATTATATCGTGAATTTGGCGGAATTGAGTACGTTTGACAATTTAAAATTTTTTAGATAATCGTTTAAATTTGCCATTTCCAGACATCATCTTTATTAGAAAATGAACATCCTTGTGTGAACTGAAGCTAAAATGGATGCTGACGGAGCGACTGAATCCAACCCAGTGGATGGATTCATACAGAGAAGTGTTATGTAACAGCAAACGGGTCCATCTTGCCAACATCAGCACCGCACTGAGCTGAGCCGCCGCCGAGCCTCCATTACGGCTGTTCTGTCCTCGGATGAATCCTGAAGCACGAAACCTAATCTGTTCGATATATATATATATATATATATATATATATATATATATATATATATATATATATATATATATATATATATATATATATATATATATATATATATATATATATATATAACTCTAGCGCGTGTAATAGAAGTAAACCTGTTAAAATTAATTTGATTTTTTTTTGTATTCTAGCTTTGAAAATTTACATTAAAAACACGACTTTAGAAATCAGCTGTAGCCCTCGTCGTGGGTTTGTGGTCAGGGTAGTTTCATGTGGTACCATACAGGCTGCACCAGAACCAGAACCAGAACATGTATTCATGAGCAGACATGTAAACTAATACTTGTGTGACAGTGTCGGTGAATACAAATTTCAACACAACTAATTTTTCGATCTAAAATATTCCATTCCTGGTAAACAGGGATTTCAGCTCAGTGTGAGTAAAATGTCACGTCGTGCACCCACCGTCGCTCCATCCTTCATGACCATCTTCTTGACCAGCACCACTCGGCCGCCGGCTGCCGGATGTTCTAGCCCCGCCATCTCTTCACACCTGCCACGAGTCCTGAAACATCCTTGTCGCGTTGATATCCGCGGTTTTTCGAGTGCTTCCAGGATGCCTCTCTCTTTGGCTCCAACGAGATTAAATCAAATGAATTACAAAAGAAAAACCCCTGACCACTAATATCCAGCAAGTGTCTCCGCGGGTCCTGCACCCGTCCGATAGGCTGCAGTGTTCAGTAAACTCATTCACACTGTCAAATTGGATCCCACCAGGACAGACTTCCGTTTTTGCTTCAGCTCCTCTTCAAAACAACAGCCTCATATGCAGGTCCACACATATTATGCAACACAGCTCACGGGCGACTTGAAGCCTTACACAACCACTGTCTTCTGAAGATGGACGGATTAAGTCCTCTGTTGATGCTACGTGGTTGAAGTCATTAATCCAAACAGCAAACTACGTCTCTGAGCGTATTACATCATGTGAAAAAGTGTGCATCTCCTTCAAAGTACACATATATACGTATTAAACTCTTTTTTTTATTTATTTTGTTTAACCTTTATTTGAGGAGCTGACTGCTGCAGGTAGTGACAGTTTCTACTGTAATAATACTGACGGTGTGCTCAGTAAAATGGGATGTAAAATGGACCATTTTAAATTATTTTCACGATTCAGTGATGTACAAAAAGCCTCCAAATAATCTGAAGTGAACTTGCATGTAGCAGCAAACGTTTCAGAAGCCATAAAAACAGTGATGTGATGGTGTCCCGGGTCAGCTTGCAGTATTTTATCAAACCGCGAATTCTACTTGAAAGCCTTAACATAAATGCTTCTGCATTTTTGTTTAGTGTGTTTAGTTATTTATTTATTTTCTTATTTTAGTGGTAGATTAACGGCGCTTCCGCCGGCGCGTGAGCGGGTCTGGGTCTCCTGCCGTAGGACTGTTATGTAACTCTCCAAAACGACCCGCCTCCTTCCACCTGCCAATCAAAGCGCACGCCCTGTTTTGCGGCGTACGTCACTGTATTTACTCTTACAGAAGAGACGCGGGCACGTGCCTGACTACGATGTGAAGCTGCGTAACTTTCATTAAAACAGCTCCGTGGCTGAAAGAAATTAGGGTTTTGCCAAAGGAGACGAATAAAAGAATAAAGTCACAGAGCCCGAACATGAGTCGAGACCGAACCGGTTTAGAGTCGTGGACAAACCGGAGGACAGAGCTGCAGTACGGCGGAGGGTTACCGCTTCTGACCGCGGCGAAGTTCGTTTCATGTTGGATAGTCGACGGACGTTCACTGCGGAGCGAAACGAAGCCTCTTAGGGACCATCAATAATTTACTGACGTCATGAAGTGATGCACATTTCATTTCAATATCCTTCATACCATCTGTCCAATTCACTTCAAAACTAAACCGAGTTGCTGTACTAAAGGAGGTGAATAAACATTACTTTATATCATATTTGAGGACTCTTTTTTTGGGGCAATAATACAACATAAAAATAATTTAATCTCGATTTCCTGAGTGTTGTTTTCAATAGCTTTTACAAAACGTGATCTCAGGACTCCACATCTGTCCAGAGTTGCTGCACTCAAACACCAACATGAGACACACCTCTTTATTTTGCATTTATACACAATCTATTTTTATATAGCTTTTTATATCCCAAATAATATCTGAAAAGAAAGCATAACTTACATACATACGATGATATTCATAAGTTTGACATTCTCACATCAACGATTTCAAATCTATTCTGAAGTGTAAGACATCAACGGATACATAAAACACACTTTTTAATGGAAAACATAGATGTTTAAAATGTTTTTAAATTTTAGTCAAAGATGACTTTTATTTTATCAAATTTGAAGTCTCTTTATCCAGATGTGGTTTTCTTTTTCTAGAACTCGAACTTATTTTCCACATTAAACAAACCATAATTCAGACCAGGTTCTTATTCCTGTTTCATATACAGTTTCCCAACATTCCAGTTTCGACACACTGGGCCTGGGACCATCGGAAGCCGTCGTCACACTGGACCTGTTGAGTAAATAAAGACAAACTGACTTGATAAAAGCCAGCAGTGACAGGTTTTTGTTTTCCCTCATTTCTGTCCTGGTAAACACTAACAGACCTGAAACAAAGGTTTTATGTTCAAAGTGAGCCAGCATTGTGAAGCACACTGCTGTCAACAGTGACGTTCCCAGGTCTGTGACAGCGATCAATATGTCAACCTATGCTTGGATTTTTGCCTCCCTTCCAAAAAAACAAAAAAAATAAACCTTAATATCAATGAGCCGGTGTTTTGAATTTGCATGAGAAGAGTCATAACTACATAATGTTAATTCTATCAACCCAAACAATCAGTCAAACCAAACCAACCATTATTCCAAGAAAGGAAGAAAAGCCGGAGAAGCCATGGACGGACAAGTGCAACAGAGCCGTATCTGACAATTATGAACAGTTTGTAACAAGTCCAGGTCCTGGAGGCCCAGAGGCTGCACACACGGCACAGTACGTCTGCTCATCAAACACCGAGACCACAAAATGACAAGCGACTCATTTCTTTACATTAACTGGTGTTTATTACCTCTACGTAAAAGGACTCTAGGATGTGAGGGCCACAGCTCTCCTCTCCCTTTTCATCTCCTTTTTAGAGGTACCAAAAGTTAAGTCTGGTAAGTCTATGCTTTACATGTTTACCAGGTTTTCGGTTGACAATGTTCTCTGACCAATACTGACTAGAAACATGTTATGAGTGGAAGACCTCCGTTCATCGACTAGGATATCTGCCAGCCCTTTAACAGATTAGTTACATTTGTTCAGAATGACTTTTTTTGTGTGAAAATTGGTGATCATAGTATTTATTACATAACACGATGAAAACATACCTTCTTCGGTTTACCTTGACAACAATGACACCACAACTGTTTCCATCTTGTTGAAGTGGACGGCTCATAACTCCACCTTTCCACTTAACATCCACCCAGTCAGTGTGCATGTCCTTCTCATCCGGAAGTATAAAGTATAAATCAAATCAAGGGATCTGGTAAAGATCCATTTGTATAATAGTGACAATACATTGGTGGTACTCCTCCCTCCTCTATTCCTGCTCGACCCGGCTGGACTTGGGCCGGAGGGTCCCCCCCCTGTATGACCCAGGTCCTGCTCAGGGGTTTTTTTCTTGCCACTGTTTGGCTTGAAGGTTTTTTACTTTCCAGTGTTCTGTGAAATATTTCCTCAGGGGTCATGACCTGGGACAGTTTGTACTGTAATAGACACTCAGATTGAATTTAAACAAATGAATGTATTTTGTAACACTCTTCTTTTATCTGATCATTCGCCTCCATCTGAACGTATCCTCCGCATCCTCTTCTCTAACATCCATCAGACACACTGTGCTGGTCTCTGCATGAATCTACTGTGAAACAACCAAAAAAGAAAATACAATAAGAGTTGAGTTTTTGTTTCAACAGTTGTGTGACCCAGAAGGCAAAAAGGTGAAGTAAATCAAGAACAAAACAATTACCAAGCAACAGGTTCCAGTGATTGCTGTTGACCGAAAAGCATCTTCGTCATCCAAGTTTACCTGAAAGGGCCTGAAATGAAACTGATGGAATCAAGCAAAATCTGCAGTGTTCAAATGACATCTTCATTGTTCACTTCTGACTTCATTGTTTAAATGTTGTGCTTACAGAGTCTAACAGTAATTTGATTTACTGGCGACATGAAACAGGCTCTCGATAGTCTGTCTCAAGAAAACACAGTGATTGGTTGGTTACTGCACATTGTCAGTTTTAAAGAACATTTATTTCCAGAAACTAACAAAATTACCACTATATAAACCTTTCTTAATTCTAATCTTAAAAATTCAGATACATTTTTATTTATTTTTTTACCTGTTCATCTTTACAGTCCTGGTGCTCATCCAAGTGTGGGATCTTTGGGCCTGGGAGTTTTTTGGGTGGATTGAAACTGTTGATTTTGATTTGGCGTTGACGGTCCCGTCTGACTTGAAAAGCGCGTGTAAAAGGTGATTTTCCAGGTATAGTGTCTGTGGTTCTGTCACCACTGCTTTCTTCTTCTCCCATTACAGTTTCACCTTCTTCAAACATCTTGACCTGGGTTTGCAGAACAGTCTTGTCCAGATGCATTTTGCTTCGTTTAACCAAATGTGTAAACTTTGTGAAATCAAAGAGAACACACAGGTGATGAAATAGTTCAAGGCCCACCTGCAGGCTTGTGCATCTGAGCAGGTGAGCAAACCAGAATGCTGCAAACTCCTTTATGGATTTGTCTCCAGCTTTTTGCCCAAATGCTTGTGACACGGCCTTCAGGATATTGGCAGAGCAGTGAAGTTGGGGATCTGATCAGTTTGTCCAGACACAATTTCATAAGCCCTGGCAAGGTACACTGAAATATTGTCCCTGTTGAAGGACAGGACACTATTAATCAGAGCCCAGCAATAATCGGTCTCAGTCTGTGTGATTTGCTTTGTGGTTGTATAGGACAACTTTCTCTTTACCCCCATGAGCCAGTGGGAAATACATGGAACGGCTGTTGCGGATCATTTCTGTGACGGGCAGTGGAGGTTTATCTTTGCCCATCCCAGGCAAAACTAGAGACCTTTTTGTTTTGATCCAGGATTTTTGTACCACACCACCTGTAGCGTCATGGTGGAGGCTGACGGGTGATGGCCTCCTCAGATGTTCAGCTAAAATCTTTATTCCTGTATCTGTTTGTAAGTGAGCAGCAAACGGATCAGTCTGGAGGTGTTGAAAATGACCTTTTGATGACGCGTGACACCCAGTCTCTTTCATCACTCTTTGAGTTAACAGTGGCTCCAGCAACACGTCATCGTGAAGCCCTGCACTCTTCTGTACTTCAGAGGATATTTTTCTCAGAACGTCTTTCCTCTTGGGACGCACTTTGATGGTCTAAAAATTGTTTTTGATCTTCTTGGTGTGCGATGTCGCCAAACAGCTTCACAACAAAGTATATTTTTTTATCCTGTTTCTAGGCCTGCAGTTTTTGTAAAAACCGTAGACAGCCTTGCACCCACCAAAAGTACATTTTGCAGAGGCACAAAAAAAAGGAAAAATCTTTTTAGGCTGTAAAAAAAAATAAAAATAAATGAATAAACCTATAAACCACATTACTTGCACCAAAGGTGTAATGTAAATATTGTCATGACAGTGTTTATGAAAGATTAAATGAACCTGCACTTCAGCAGATCTCCTGCAGGTTCTGCAGCCTCCTCAGGTCCTCAGGATCAGCATCTTCTCTGACTCCAGCCTCTATCTCCCTGCTGTGGTTGCACCTCCTCTCCTCTGACCCCCCCAATCTGATTGATGGGATAAAACCACATCTTATTGGTGTATTTAATGTTCTGTAGACATAATGAAGGGAAGTGTGAAGAGCAATTAAATGAATGGAGGTGGGATCAAAATGATCTAGGCTACAGTATTATAGAATGGCAGAAGGGAAAAAAGGAATGTACAATTAATTACTTTATTTTTTTTAATGGTTCCAGTAGCTTTTGGTTTGAAGACATGCAAGAGTTCTTTGAATTTAAAAGCAAAATCCCTTTTTCTTTCAAATAATTTTCCAATTTGACAATTTTTATTTGACCCAAGCAAGGACTCTACTGTACCTGTACTGTACCATCCATCCATCCATCCATCCATCCATCCATCCATCCATCCATCCATCCATCCATCCATCCATCCATCCATCCATCCATCCATCCATCCATCCATCCATCCATCCATCCATCTTCTATATCCACTTAATCTTATACAGTGTCACAGGGGTCTGCTGGGACCTATCCCAGATTATTACAGGCAAAAGGTAGACCTGAACAGGTCACCGGTCCATCGCATTGATAGACGAACAACCACACACTCATCATTAGAATCATCATTGAAGCTAACATCCATGTTTTTGGCTGCAGGAGTAAGCCAGAGTACCCGGAGAAAACCCACAAAAGCACAAGGAGAACAAGCAAAAACACAGAAAGACTCCTGCGGGTCCCGGGAGTTGAACCAGGAACCTCCAAGTAGCCTTTTTGCTGTGAGGAACACATCAGGTTTCACATAAAATTGCACCATTTATAGGTGCCAGGCATGTGTGCACAAAAAATGGGCTCAATAGCGCCACGTGCTTCAAGTTTCTAACTATTATATAAAGATTTGCTGTTTACAATCCGTAGAAGGAAGCAGGGCTGTTACAGCATTTTTGGGGCCCAGCTTTCATCCTTGGCTGTATCATTTTTTACTTTGGCCCACATGTTTTACATTTGTTTGCAGTAAAACTATGAACACACCTGCAATGTAATATTCAAGAAAAATTGTAGTGTCACCTGTTGGCTGCAGAAAACATGTTTTATATTACATTTTGAACTGTCCTGGAGACCTCAGAATCCCCTTGTGTGATCAGACTCCCCCAAAGAGGTCCATATGCTCACATTTAGTCATACTCATAGCACCACCTGGTGGTGAAAGAAAGAAACCGCCGTTTGGATGTGGTCTTCCTCTCAGAATGATTAGAAATGTGTCAAACATTTGTAGAAAGTACTTAAGAAGTTGAAGGTCCCTCACAGGAATAACGGTGCGCTTGTGCTTCGAGGCATGACAGTGAAAAATAACTTTTCTCCATTAAATGTGGCAGTATATATATGATTTGCCATGACAGTTTGGTTCACTATCGCTTTGGCACGCCTTGTCCGAGAGAGCTCAGATTTCTTGTGTATGATCAGAGTCCCGCTCTGAACAGATCCATATGCCCATACTCATAACGCCACCATGTGGTGAAAGGAAGTGCCTCGTTTTAGATTTGGATGTGGTCATACCTCTCAGAACGATCATACATGTCAATGAGAAATTTCTTGTTTGCATCAATGATGAGGCCCTGGAAAACCACCCAGAACCCCCCGCTAGTGAAAACACACAGATTGGTCTTTCTTATGTTGTTTTTCAGTAGGCACATTGTGCAAACAAGCTGGGATTTGAAGGTTAAAAATGTAAAAGAAAGGGATATCTTATAGTAATGTTAAGAACTGATATTAGTTTAAAGCTGTATGCAGAAAGAATGGCAAAGAAAATTCGAAACAATTACTCAAATTGTCTGTTTGGGGCCAAAAATGGCCACGAACAGACAGAGTGGACAGAGATTTTGAACAAAGCCAGAGAATTCATTTTTTTTTTAAAGCCATGACACTGATGGTAGGTAGGGTAGGGTAGAGGTAGGTCCTGGTCCAGTTCTCCTTTGGCTAGAAGGAATGTGCACTGGCTCCACCACCATCAAGGATGGCGGGGTCCGAACTTTGGATTATCTAACCCTCAGGTTAGGGTAAATTATATTGCAATAAGGCACAAAGTATTCCTGAAACCTTCCTATGGCCATCTCGCAGTCAAATTCCAAATGATCATCCTCTCCAGCGTACACAAAAGACTGATGGTTCTTCCCCATTGAATAGAGAGGGTTAGTAGGTTTTACTTCATCTCTCTTTGTCCAGCTTCAGCACCACTCAAGACACGTCAAATCAAACTGGTCATGCTGCTGGCTTGGAAAAAGGAAACTGGTTGGGTTGTCTTTGCCATCTTAAATTGGCACCGGCCCAGGATTAGCGGTAATGGATGGATGGATGGATGGATGGATGGATGGATGGATGGATGGATGGATGGATGGATGGATGGATGGATGGATGGATGGATGGATGGATGGATGGATGGATGGATGGATGGATGGATGGATGGATGGATGGATGGATGGATGGATGGATGTCTGAAGAAGTCAAGTGTTTCGGTGGAAGTGTTCAGGTCTCAGCACATCAAGGAGTTCATGATACTCTGGTGAATTTCTTGAGTAGAGTTGCTGCTTCTGCCACTGAATCAGACTGTGTTCTGCTCTCCCGTCAACGATGCCCAGTCTGTGGTACTCTTTCACCAGCAGCTTCCCTCCAATGTCATGGTACCACCTTGTTGCTTTTCCAGACAAAATATCAGGTCCTTTGTTAGATCGGGTTATTCCTGGAGAATTAATATTAACAAAACAGAGATTTTGATGTTTATTTGATATATAATAAATGTTTCATGCTGTCACACGGGTAAACCTGACCATTTCATGGCTAGAAGTAGGAAAGATGGTATATTCTGTGTTCAAGTCTGTTGCAGATGTACAAGTAAGACGTGTTACTAAAGTATTTCAGAATAACAGGGAAGATGTATCACACAAATGTAATTATTCACAAACATAAACCAGTATATGCAATTTTGCAAAAAATGATATCACCCCGACTCCAAATAACAAATATATCTTGGATACTGTCTGTCATGAAATAAACATAAGAAACCCTGCATATTTTTTTTTATTTATCTGCATTTTTCCTTTAATTGCAACCTTTTCTGATGTGGAATTGTATTTTAATGTATGTCAGCGGGTGGAAATAACTGATATACCTGCATCCTTCCTGAGAGACTCCGACATCTCAGGATTGGCCACAATTAAAGACATCTTCATCAGTTTAACATTATCACCACTGAGAAGAACATCAGCCAGCTTTGCCCTGCAAGTGAGGAGAAAATACATTCAGCTATCCACAAAGAAGGCGTGTTAGTTTAGCTCAGGCTGAAGACAATGACTTTCACCTGATTTTATGGGCCTCTTTGCTGTTGCCTGTGGTCAAGGCAACTCTGTGATGGTGTGTAAGAACCTCTCTGCATAGACCATGGTTCCCTTTTTCACTAATTATTGCATAAAGCTGCGGGTGCTCCTTCATAAGCTTCTCCTTCTGGTCTCTGTTCTCAGCCTTCTGCAGCATTTGATGGGCTCTCTGAAATGTGTTGATAGGTGGGATGTGGTCTGCGTTCACAGGGGAGCTGCTGTTGCAGTTGTTAGCTTTGCCATTCGCACGTCCAGCCGCCCTCCGGAGACCTTTTATACTTTTGAAAGTACAAATATTCACAGTAAGATTTCATTCTAATTCAGCTGAATAGTCGGAAAATGTGATGATGATGTGCAGTGTATTAGAAAGGCCATGGCGTACGTTTATGTGGTCATTTGAAACAGGCTACATGGAATAAATATCCTACAAGTAAAAATAACTTACTCGTCTGATTTTCCTACCAGACCCAGATTGTACGTTTTAATAATGGAAACATCGTTTTCAGGTAAATCCTCCATCTCTGTCCGGTTGAGTCCATCCTTGAACCTTTCTTTAGCCTCGTGTTGGGTCTTTTTTCCTCCCCCAATGATGGTGTATTTGGCAGGCGACGTGTACGTTTCCTCATATCCTCGCTGCAGCTTCAGAACTGCTGCATATTTGGACTTATCCTGTAGAAGCTGAGTAACAAGAAGAAAACAGGTCAACTTAAAGGCCTCCCGCGGTTTTAATCCATGACTCTCTATTTTGTTTGGATCTGTTAGGTTTAGCATTGTGTATGCAAACAAAACTCACAGAAGACTTGACAATGTTTCGAAGGACCACGGCCTGCTTTTTCAGGTCACTAGGGACTTTGCTGTTAACCTGGGCAACAGCATGATACAGGCAGTTCTGAGCCTCTGAATGAACCCGCGTCACTGAACCATCTTTGTTCAGGATCTCAAAATGTCCAGTGTAGGCAGTCAGTTCCCCGCTGATCTGTTTCTGTAAGTTTGACACAAACCCCTTCTTCCTGTTGAAATGAAAACACAAGGGTTTTGCTCCAGATGAAAAATAAAAGACATGTTATAGAAGAATTGAAAAAAAGAGGAAGTTTTTCACACAAACGTCAGATGTATTATACGTCTGGTAAGATGAAATTGTACTGTTAGTTCAACACTAACGTGTATAAACAACGTCAACAATAAATATTAACTAAGAATAATAAACCTGATGCAGCAAAGGATGGAAAAAACATTAAAACGTAAAACAGTGTTTCAATGATAAAAACCCTGATAAATTGCTCAATTAAATTATGATTATTTATTTGTTTTAGTTTAGTGCCATAATTATAATATTTTGGGACTAAAATCCAACAAAAATAAATATGTTTTCAGGAGAACTTCTATTATTAGAAGGTAAACTGTTCCAGAGGGTGCGGCTGCCACCCAGATGCTCGATTGCCTCACTTTCAAGGAGCCAAACTTTTAAGACATTTAAGAAGAAGTCACAAAAGTTTGAACTGGATCCTGAAACAGACAGGGAAGAGGCCAGACCAGGGGTGATACCATCATAGCGAGCTGCTGCATTTTGTACAGCTTCACCATATGTTTTGTCCGTTTTGTTTTGTACTAACATCCTGCTCCACTGATACGAGGAGACACTTCTGGTTTGCCAAGCAGTAATGAGTCTGATTTTTTTAATGGATTTGAATCCAGTCAATTTTAAATCTAATTTAATTACATTTTTTATGAAATTTTATTAATTAAAACATTGGAACCGTTTTTGTGTGGAGCAAATGTTGCTGACTGTGCTTTGGTGGTAACGTGAACAAACTATTTGATGTTCAAAACTCACAGTTGTGGATGTTCTGGATCCTTCCTGAGCTGTAGTACAATGTCCCCTGCAGAGCTGTGCTTCCCTGGATAGTGATCCTCGGACAACTTGTTCCCTCGATGGTCCACAGAAATCACCTTGATGCCTTTGCCTTGAAGAGCATCACTCTGGGTGAGGACATGGATGTCCACAGCTGTAGCGGGGTGGTTGATATGGCAGATCTTCTCGATGTAACAGTGCAAGTCTTTATTGTCGGCTTCTGACAGTGGCACACGCGGACGTTGGATGGTCTGATTTATTTGGTGCTTATACACTTGGTTGTCAAAAAAACTTTGTGTGTCACCCCTGCTGAGTATATTGCTGACAGCTCTACCAGCCACACAGTTAATTTTGCTCATGCAGGTCCTGCTCATGAGGGAAGCCAGGTGCCTCGAACAAGCCTCGATCAATGACTCAGAAACACTGTCAGCAATATTGTTCATGAGTTTATCCTGAAGGCGTTTCACATCTGATAGTTGATGTCTTCCATCTTGGTCATACTTTTCTTGTGGTAGTCCATTTATGCTCTCCAACAACTGAGGAACAAAAATGTGACATATGACCTCGTCCGTGGGAAAGGAATTGAGCATTTGTACACAAAGTGTGATATATTTTGCAGATTCCAGACACTTTAGGAGCTTTTGAAGCCCCTTCTGTGTCTCCATGTGCTGTGTCACAGCACCACAGAACTCAGATAGTACATCGAGAACTTTATTAACGTTGGTACAATCCATCATTAGACCAGGAATAACATCTAATGTCAGCACATGAACTGTATTAAGGATTTCTTCCTCGCAACTTTTATCAATTTTAAAGTCACTAAACCCTTGTTCCATGGCAGTCTTTGGTATTCCTGAGCAAATGAAGTCTGTGAGAACCTTCTTCAGACGGCCATTAGCGTTTATCAGTGAAGACACTTTGTTCTTGAAAGCTGTCTGCAGAACATTTTGAAAAAAAGCTTTAAGTCCCTTATCAACAGTATAGTTGACAACAGTGACACATCCTTGCTTCCCCAGTTCCTGAGCAGCATACTTTGCTGCCTGTTTAAAACACTGTTTCATAGTGATTACAGAGGTGCACTTAGCACCAGTGATCAAGCCTTTTGTTCCACTACATATGGCACTCGTGGCGTTCCTGATCCTGCCAAGTCCACCAAAGACCAAAGAGACCCCAATGCTGATGGCTTTGGAGATGGCCCACTCAGCCCAGTCAAATCCTCCCTGTATCATGCCTTTGAGCCCATGAATCATGTCGGACACCCCTTCACTGATCAGTCCAAGTCCAAGCTGGCTGGCGCTGCCGTACGACAGAGTGCAAACAAGAACACCCACAGCTACTTGAAGAACACCAAGCCCAAAGCAAACAAGGGCATCGATGGAGAACTCAGGCTTCTTTTTAACCTCAAACATGATGCTGAGACCAAACTCATGGAGGACCATCAGTTCTTTGGTAGTGATGGGGTCTTTGTCTCTTGAGAGACTGTAGACACTTGAATCCGTGATAATGGCCTTGCCATCACTTCTTTCAATGTGTTCAAGAGTTTTCAGTGCACTTTCTATGTATCCTTTCCAAGATTTGAAGACACTCATTCTGGATTTCATTTGGCTCTGCAAATTGCTGTCTTTGTGGTGTGCTGCAAAATTGTTTTTCACTGACAAATTACAGAACATCATTGTGTTTGTTGATTCTGAGAGGTACACGTCAACTGCAGTCCTGGACTTTTCCAGCAACCTCTTTGCCTCAGTTATGTAGTTGGCCTTTTGCAGATTGATTGTGATGTATGCTTGGTTGTAAAGAGCCACCGCGCTGTAGAAAGGGTCACACTCGGCAGCTTTCTGCCAGTATGACAAAGCTCCAAAGTCACTCTCCGTCTTCTTGGTGCAGTGCATGTCAGTTCTGCGTTTGGCCAACTCAATGTAGTCGTATAAATTCTTGCTTCTCCCCTGAAGGAGGCCCTTAGCAGTTGTCTTTAGGTTTCTGGAGAGGTCTTCTCTCAGCATGGTGATATCATCATGTCTGCTAATGTGCTGTTCATGAAGGGTCAGCCACAAAGCCCACGATTCTTTCAAAGCATTGAGAGCAGTCCAATAGTCAAACCTTTTCTGATATCTCTTAAAACACTCTGGAATGTCTTTTAACATCTTTTGAGTGAGGTTGGTCTTCTCTTCTACTGTGTAATTCCTTTCAAAATCACAGAGAAATTCACAGAAGCTGGAGAAGAGATTTTCCTTCATTTCAATCTCAAACAGCTCATTTCTCTCCATGCTGTCCAAATGGATGACCTCATACTCCTCTCTGAGTTGTCTCATGGTTTCTACAGAGTGACCTTGGTATGCTACTGCAAGATGATCCCTGCTGAGTATCATCTGGACCATGCCAGGGTTTCCTTTCCGGGCAGTGCATCCAGACACTTGCCTCTCCACTCGTTGACTTCCAGGAAAGTAAGTGAGGAGCACAAAGAGACCTCCACACTCATTGACTTCCGGTTGAACAGCTACATCCGTCCCGCGACCTCCAAGGTTTGTAGCAATGATGATTTCTCCCTGGGTGAAAATTTGTTTCTCAATGTTGTGCTTATCGCTGATCGTGTACATCGTGATCTGATCAGGCTGTCTTTCTTTGCCATTCATTTGAGACTTAAGTTCATCTGCAGTCTTGACATCCTCACAAATTATCAGGACAACTTGGCCCCTGTCGGCAGCAGTCCATGCAGTGTCGCAGATGACCTGGATCCACTCAGTGTTTCCTCCCGTCACCTGAACTGCTGGCAGCTCCACCAGCTTTTTATGGCGGTGAGCTGGAACGACATAACTTGCTGTTTTGTATTGACGTTCGAGAAAGCCTTTCTCAGCTTCACTCCCTAATGTCCCGGAGACACCAAAAATGCCTTTTCCACTGAGGTACCTTTTAAAGAAGTGGACGTTTGACATGTAATTTGTGACATTGGACAATGTTGAAATTGCCAACTGGTGCTTCATCTCCAAAAACTGCTGTAGACCTTCACCCCAGCGCTTGTTCTTCTCCAACACTCCACTGGCCTGAAAGTCCACTGGAATGATGGTATCATACTGATGAAGGACAGCGCCACTGAAAACAGCTCTGTCAGCTTCAGGTGCCCTGTCAATCATGTATTCTCTTCCTAGAGTCATTCTGATGGCTTTCAGAGCGTTTTCAGCAAAAACTGGTAACTGATTCTCAACGTATTCCTTCAACACCAAAGGAATTACAATAAACCCCTCAGATTCCTTCAGTGAGCTCAAGGTACATTCGTTGAAATATTTAATTCTACATTTTAATTTGGCGACGACTGTGTCAATGAGTGTTTTTGCAGACATGATTTCACAAGCGCGTCCATTCTGGAGTAAAAGCATATTCACATCGGACTCTCTGCCACAGCTTTCTTTCCCATAAAGTTGTGCTTTGTTGGTGAAGAGTGAGTAACAGTCTACTGCCATACTGTTATCGATTGATGACTGAAGTTCCCTGAGCAGCTCATACTGCTCTTTAGGTCCCATCTTCACCACAATGTTTTCAATGGCTTTCCACTTGGTATCCTGCTCAACGTCATTCTCCGTTTGTGTTTCACTCAAGGCCTTGTTGAATTCATCAATGTCTTTCTGGGAATAGAAGCCCATCCTGGCACCCAGCAGCATTATGTCATGCTCTAAAAGCTCGTCAGAGTCTGAGCCAATCACAGCTTCTTTTGCCGCCTTGTGGAAGTATTGGACTCTGGTTGTCCAGTGGATCTCCCCCGTTGTGGACATCTCAAGTGGACGGCAGGCACACACTATAGCCCAAATGCTTGCCAGGACTTGTTCTACGTGCCTCAGGCCACTGGCCTGGTGTGACAGAAAGGTCACTTGGACTCCACTGTCCAGCGTCATGTAGTCCACCTCATCGACAACCACACAGTCACACTTCCTGTCCCCTCGAGTCCTCTTCTTCTCAAACTCCTGCCTCAGTATATCCGCTGCGAAGGTACTAACAGTACCATATATGACTTGCTTCTTGTATGCATTCTCAAGCAGTTTGTCGTGATTCACGAAGGAGCTTCTTTCTTGATGTGGTGGAGGTACTGTGGATGATGTCACACCAAACATGGTGTATAATTTTTGCCACTCTTCTTGGTCACGAATTGCAAGCAAATGAGAGCTTGTCACTATGTCCACCGCTGTACCACGTGCTGCCTGGATTGTAGCAAACATGGCTAAAATACAGTTCTTTCCTTCTCCTGTTACAATTTCCAGGAGACATCCTCGTTTGTCCTGGGCCCGAGGCAGCAGCAGTAACACCAAAGAAGCTAGCTGAGTCAGTCTGGGGAGGTAGCCCTGTACTTCTTCACCACTTGTGGTAACAAATGTCGTGCATTTCTTTACAGCTAACGACAGCACAATCAGGATGTTCTTGAGAGTCCTGCAGTAAATGCCAGGCTCAGAAAAGTCAAGGGAAATCATCATTTTTTTCCCGTCTTGTATCATTTTTGCATCGATGTCTACACTTCTGTAGTTGGGCAACACTTTTGCAACATCTCTCAGAATAGTTGCAAGTTGGGACACAATATGCTCTGGATAGTTCCCATCCTGCATTTCATCCAAGATCGTATCGGCGTCTTTGTCCAACTCATAAGATACACAGCTCTGTATGTACTTCAGAGGCTCTCGGTCAGTCAGCGCAGAAAGAGCCAGGGTGCAGCTGAGTCTGTATGTGCAGACTTTGTGGAGGATTTTGGTGACTTTTTCACGATCCATACTTAAGCTTCTTTCCATAAAAAGCTTAAGTTCTTTTGGCATCCAGATGTTGTTGAAAAGTATTTGACTCAGGCTCTCCCTTGAAGCTAGGGTCAGGTGTGAATTAATTTCAAGTATATTTATTAAAACCTGTCTGGCCAGGGTTGGATTAGTGTCTTGGAGCTGATCTTGCAAGTTCAGGAGGAACTCGGTCTTCTTGTCATGTCCAGTTATGAGATCCTCCAAATCACCCACCACTGTCACTTTCACCACTGCCTCCAGGACATTGAACTTCTCAGTTAGAGACAGGTCCACATATCCAGTTGCCTGGTCCAAAGCCCACTGGGAGGAAATAGGGATGTTGTGCTCTCTCAGGTAATTTAATGTCAGCTCATTTTGAAGAGTCTTCATTCTGTCTTCCAGGTTACTCTTTAAATTTACCTTCCCGCTGATGTGGTACTGTGACAAAAGTTCTTCAAATTTGCCACCAACATCATTGAGCTATGTTAAAACACACACACACACACACACACACACACACACACACACACACACACACACACACACACACACACACACAAAGAAAATAAAATTAGTATCACATCCAAAGACAGAGATGAACCGTCAGAAAAATGTTTACAGTGTTGTAACTTTTACTTGTCCACATTTCTTTGAGGCTGGTGATACGGCGATGTGATGTTGCAATTTACAAGTGGAAAAGCAATTTTACAAAATATGAAACTCATTTTCGCATGGCTAAAACTACAACACTTTAAAAAACAAAATTACAAAACAATAAATATATACAAGATGTAAAAAAAAACTTTTACCAGTTTAAAAACGAAGCTAAAAGTGGTGAAACCACTGGCTGCCTAGGTGGTGCCCAGCCAACGGTGTGGCATCGATAAATGATTACAAAATCCTGCTGGAAAAATCCTGGTCTGATTAGGAGAGGTGGCATCCATCCAACTTTGGATGGAGCGGCCATCTGCTGGTGCAGTGCACAGCTTGATTATCTTGTTGATAGAGTTACAGGCTTCAATGCCCATGATGCAGGACACTGTCGCCCCTCTGAAAAGAAAGTAACTGTGGCTTTTAAAGCACACCTCAAGAAAGCTGGAAAGAAAGTTGCAAACAAGTGATGTTGCAAACATTTTGAAGAAAATTGCTTATTATGAAATGACAGTCGGACAATACATAAGAAAGCCCTTTGCAAAGCCAGAAATACGTCTAATTGATCATTAATAGAATAGAATAAGATCAACTTAACTCATTCCTTTGTTCCCATTTCCATCAAACTTTCAAATAGTGCTGTTTGAGGCTGCAGGGATTCTGCAATAGTTTTTATGATGTAACCGTAAAGTATGTGCAATACGTTTTAAGTCTTCTTATGTGCATTATATTTTTGTTTGCAATGAACGCATGTGCAATGGGGAGTATGTGCAATCTTTTATGTTGTGTGTTTGTTTGTTTTGGTTTCTGTCGCACTGTGGAGGAATGTAGGGCACAGTACTAAGAGTCCAAAACAAATTTCCCTTTGGGGACAATAAACCCCACAAAACCCCAGCTAGCCTACCTCATCTCTCTCTATGTGAGATGCATGATCCTCCACGAGCTGGTGCAGGATTTGGGTGTGCTGCTGATGCTGCTTTGGTGCTTTGAGGTTCTGCTCCTGCTGAAGCCTCTCTTGTGCTTGGAAGAGTTTTATTCGGAAGGCCTCATTTTCCTTGTCAATCTGCTCTTGGATCCTCCTCATTTGCTCAAGCTCTGCAATCCGCCTTTTCTCCTCTTCTTTTCTTCGCTGTTCCGCTTGTTGACATTTCATTTTCTCCAGTTTATGTCTTTCCCAGTCTAACCTCTCCCGTTCCCGTCTTTCCCAGTCTAGCTTTTCCTGTTCCCATCTTTGCCTCTCCAGCCTCTCTTGTTCCTGTCTTTGCCTCTGTAGCCTTATCTCTTCCCATCTTTGCCTCTCCTGTCTTTGCCTCTCTAGCCTCTCCTCTTCTCGTCTTTGCCTCTCCAGCCTCTCTTGCTCCTGTCTTTGCCACTCCAGCCACTCCTCTTTCCGTCTTTGCCTCTCCTGTCTTTGCCTCTCCTGTCTTTGCCTCTCTAGCCTCTGTTGTTCCTGTCTTTGCCTCTGTAGCCTTATCTCTTCCCATCTTTGCCTCTCCTGTCTTTGCCTCTCTAGCCTCTCCTCTTCCTGTCTTTGCCTCTCTAGCCTCTCCTCTTCCTGTCTTTGCCTCTCTAGCCTCTCCTCTTCCTGTCTTTGCCTCTCTAGCCTCTCCTCTTCCTGTCTTTGCCTCTCCAGTTCTTTCTGGCGCTTCTTTTTTTCTTTCTCTTTCTGGTGTTGCTTGCGTCTCTCCTCCTCCTCTTGCTCTTGTTTCTCTTCTTCAATTCTGCCTTTAAGGAAATGTATAAATAAACTCATGAATTATGTTTGATTTAACCTTACTCACAGTACCGTCAACTATTATACTCTCTGTATAACACAGAGTTTGAGATAGTTTGGAAATGGTTTTATAACCTTTCCCAGATTGATGTACAGTAATAATTGCCTTTCTAAGATCTTGTGTAGTTTATTGTGTTAACAAACTGATTGCTCTTACCAGCAAACTGTTTTGTAGGTCTGCAGTGTGTGTGTGTGTGTGTGTGTGTGTGTGTGTGTGTGTGTGTGTGTGTGTGTGTGTGTGTGTGTGTGTGTGTGTGTGTGTGTGTGTAGCTATGCAATACCTAATCTTTTAGCGTATTTAGGGAATATGGTCGGTGAATTTATATCTTTATAAAAAAAAACTGCACATTAAATCACAGTCTGCATTGCAAGTCAGGCTGGTTAATGTTTCCTTAGCCTTCGTCTTTTGCCTGTACTTACCCCCACTTCATCTATCTTCCTGAAATTTGACGTCATTCCAATTTTATGCTAACAGCCAGGTTTACATGCAACTAAGAGGCTTTTCTTCTAACCAGCTTCTATGGTGCACTAAAAAAACGTTTGAAAAAGCTTGAATGTTAGTGAATTTTTATGCATTTAATTGACCAGACCGAAGCTGAGGTTGAGCTGGGCCCTTTCAACCTTTATTTGTCCAACTTTTTTTTATCTGAGACAACAAAAGTAGCTCCTTTTCTGGCGTCTACTTCGTCGAGGTTACAACCGAGCTGAGTTGGGCTGATAATGCAACATCACCAGGCTGCAGGCCACTGATTGGCCAGAGAGTACCTTCACGGCGTGCCTTGAGAGCAACTCCTTCACACCTGCCGTATTTAAAAAATCAGCAACAGTAACCACAATAATTAGTTTACAACTAACTATAGTGCAGCAAAAAATGGCAAGCAAACATTTGCCATTGTTGTTGCCAAATACGTCACCGTAGTTGTCCTACAAAAAGACGTCACCACCACCTTGCTGTGAAGGCCCCACCCACACAGGGGCGGTACTGAACTGTAGTGGAAAACGACGAGGCGAGCGGAGCAGAGCTGAGTAGGTACTAGTGGAAAAGTGGCTAAAGCAGTTGGTCAGAGCTAAGAAGGTATTTAACTGTCGAAACACAACTTTTTCAATAACCTTCCTGATGAATGAAAGATTTGGGATGGGTCTGTCATTTTGCATTAGCAATTTAGCCAGATGTTCTTTTTTCCAACAATGGTTTGATAACTGCTATATTTAAGGTCTGGGGGAAAACGTGTGACAAAAGAGATAAGTTTACTATTTAAATCAGATCAGATGTCAGATTACAGGTGAAAGCTGCAAGTGAAATATCGAGACAACAGGAGGATGAGTTTAGCTGATCCATAATATACTCAAGGGTTTTGTGTTTGAATGGGTGAAATTGTGTCATTTTGTCCAAGTTGGTTTTGATTGGAGACAGCACTGTTCCTGGACGTGATATTGATGCACTGGTTGCATTTCTAATCGTCTGGATTTTCTCAGAAAAGAAGTTGACAAATTCTTGCAGACCCTTAGACTGCAGATGCTACTGACACAGGACATGGGCATAGAATTAATGACACTGAACCTTTAAAGCAAAACTTATCTAGTAGTTCATTTTCTAAAGTTACAGGACAGAGTAGACTTGTTATGACTTCTCTTTGGCTACTTGAGTGGATAGAAAATGTGCAAGTATTCTCTTACTTCTCCAGCTAACGCCTAAGCACTGCTTATATATTGTGTAATGTTTACAATACATTAATGTCTCTGTTATTCATCCTCTCTTTCCTATCTCCCTTTTCCTCCTCTACCCGACTGATCTCCTTCAGGAGGGCCCCCCCCCTAATGATCCAGGCAGGCTCAAGGTTTCTTCCTCCTTTTAAAGGGGAAAGTTTTAATGTATGCTCAGGGGTCACGTCCTGGTCATTGAAAAGCACCTAGAGACAATTTGTATCGTAAGAATTGCTATTTAAATAAAATGGAATGTAATTATTTATTTTCTTTGGCTTTAATATCACTTTCATATGACAGTTCTATTGTATTTTAATTTGTTTCTGTTTTAGTTTGCACTTCATCCAGCCCTCACCTACCTGAACTCAAAGAACTCCTGCGTGCAAATGCTGTTCCTAGACTTCAGCTCAGTCAACAACATTTTGCCCAGGAACTCATACAAAACCTTGGACACTTGGGACTCAAAACCTCTGTTTGTAATTGTGTGCTGGACTTTCGAATCTAAGGGGCTCCACAGGAGTGTGTGTGGACATCATTACCAGCAGCGATGAAGCCAACTAAGGAGTGAGGTAAGCAATTGGTGGTGTAAGAACAGAAATCTCCTCCTCTCTGTACTTTTTTTAAAATTTGAAGATTTGAAGGCATTGAAGACTAGCTGAGAATTGAAAAAGACTAGACATGGAATTTTGATTCATCCGTACATCCTGCACAGCCAACAAATAAATCTTTGATTTTCTTTTTTTTTATCATGTTAATGTCATACTTACCAAAGTTGGGACAGCGGTCAACTACTTCATTGGAGGAATTCTTGACTAGTTCAAATTCTTCACGGTCATCACTTTCTCTGAGAGTGTATGAAGAATAAAAATCCGGACAGCTAAGGTCCCACTTTGAGTGATCTCCATAACGAAGGAAGATGCCTTTTCCTAACCCAAATATGCCAGCTAATAATACATTATCAAAGTAAAAAAGTCCTACGTCCAACATGAATACAGTAGAGCTATTTCCCTTCACTGTTTCACCATCCTAAAGAAAAGAAAACGAGCAGGTGAAGCATGAATGATAACGAATAATGAATTAATACATTTTTGTATAAATATTGAAACTTTTTTTTGTAACTTTACCTCATTTCTTTGGTTGGAGACATGCCAGGTATAAGGAGTATCATTCCTTATTGTCCGTATGTTCAACATTGTTCAACTTCTGTAAGAACACATGAAAGGTTTTAGGATTTAATGAATTTTCAGTAATAATAAAATATATTAATTTTTGTTTGCTGCTTTTGTTTAGAGTATGACGCTTTTTTCAAAGATCTAAATCTGCAGTTTTATGTTGGTTTTTGGGGTTATTTCAGGTATGCATGCTGAGCAGTGTGTTGAATTCCCTTTACCCAACTGCAGTTACTCCACCTGGTTCATAGGTCAGCGTCAGGGTTAGTTAGGTAAGTAGTTGATTATGGAGTAAGGGGCACTTGTCTCTCATGTCCACAAGCTGCGGCAACTCATAAAATCCCATCTTCTCACCAGCTGCCAACTGTGGACTCCCATTTTACGGTCATCACCCACAAAAGTCCTACATCAACCTGGTAGGTGATGATTGATTAGATTGGAGCACAGATGCTAAAATTCACATATTTTATGAATAAGAGTGCATTTTAAGTCTTACTTTAGCAGGCTGAAATTAGATTTGATATTTTTCTGTTGTCCGCACGTGTTTTGTAACAGTCTTTGAATTTCCTTTTTTATTGAATATGCACAAATACAGATACACTTGCCTTGGCACTCTGATGTTGCCTTAACCAAACTGTCAATCTCTTCTACGACTATTTAAGAACTACTCATTACTCATGAACTATACTCCAAGACATTTCAACTGTGTCCAACCAAAAAAGCCAGTCCAATGCTCCAAAACCAGGACAAAAACTACATTGTTCTTCCTGAATCCAAGCTTCAACACACAAATAAACATCTGTTTTTCTCATTTGCCCTGCTTCGGCTGTTGAAGGCTCCTCTAGGTTGCAAAGTGTTGCAGCAGTGTAAAGAGAGCAAGTGTAAGCTGGACATCTGTGGTTCTAACAGCTGTTAGAACCACATGGACAAGGGTTACCATGGAAACCTCTGCCAACACTATAATACTGAGGTACAACAAGAACTATGAGAACTTTGACAGGAATCTCACCGCTGCTGCTAGGGTTCTGAAGTCAGTGTGGAGTCCAGGAATGAGTCCAAGTCCATAAAATAAACTGCTGTTTTAGAAATGAGAGAAGCTTTTTAAAGAGCAACAGGATGATCAGCCACTATTCCAACATCTTCCAGATAAGCAAGTCTGAGCTACATCTCCCTTTTAAACTTTAACCAGGCTGGTGGGAGAGACCAGACTCCACCCTCAAACTGAAACACGTGGTTTATAAGAACTGTACACTACTGAGCTTGGCCTTTCTGGTTTACAGGAATCAGCTGTAAGTTCAGAGCGAGGCCAGACTGAACTGCTGCTCTGAGTCAGTCTGGTCATTTGACAAATGAGTCAGACATTTGGAAGGAAAGAACTCAGGCAGCTGAACACTGACTAGAAATAGAAGGCAACAGCATGCCTACAGCCACATGAATAGGTGACAAGTTGTGTCACTTGTGAGCTAATCATGCTGTACCTCTACTGCTGCATGTCATGGAGGGGTGGGGGGGTGGGGGGGGGGGGGGTCCTGAGGTGAGGAGCGAGTTTAGTTGAGTCCATCACAGGGTTAGGGTCTGTCCAACAGGGAAAGCTGGAAAGCCTCAGGTGGTTCAGTTCAGTCCACTCCACGAATCTGTCCACCAGTTCCCAGTGTTGAAGAACTGCTCGTCAGCTCTCTCCAGGCTCCTCACTTTCTGTCTGTCTCTCCCCTCAAACCCAGTGATGTGCTTCTTTCCACTCCTCACATCCTTCACATTGTTCTGCTGAAGCTTGTCCTCCAGCTTCCTTCTGTAGATGTTCCTGCATGTCTTCAGCATGTCTCAGACTTCATACTGCACTCTACTAAGCTCCTTTCTGTCCCCAGACCTGAAGACCCTCTTCTTCTTGTTAAGCAGTTCCTTCAGGTCTCTGGTGATACAAGGCTTGTTGTTGTGGTAGCAGCGTACGGTTTGGGCAGGCACAGTGGCTGTTCACAGAATCTGATGTATTCTGTGACGCAGTCTGTCATATTGTTTATGTCCTCCCCATGTGGGTCACAGAAGGCATCCGAGTCCGGATGCCTTCGGATATGGTGGGTGAGCGGTCCTATATCGTGGGCATTTCTGTTGTTCAAAACAAATACAAGGACTGCCTTGCTTCACCAGAAACACTACACTGAAGCTATTCAGTGGAAATATGGAATGGACAAGCCCAATCCAGTTACACAAGTTATACACAGTCAAAAAACGCCGGTAAGCCAGTGAACCCAAGCACCTATCAGTCCATTGTAGGAAGTTTCAGGTCACCTGTGCCGTCTTTTCATAAAGCTTTAAGGTAGAGAGGTCGTTTGCTTCCCAAACACAAACTGGCATCTGGTTCATGTGGAGAGGAACGTGATAACTGAAGGTTCTAGCTCCCATTCTACTTTTAGAAACTCTAGGAACCACAAGTAAACCTGCTTTCTGAGAGTGAAGTGGTCTGCTTGGAAATCATGGAACCACTACCTCTTTAAGATATGATGGAGCTTGGTCAATCAGAGCTTTATATGTGAGGATAATTTTAAGCACTATTCTGTATTTTATAGGTAGCCAGATAAGAGAAGCAAAAACTGGGGAAATATGATCTCTCCTGTTTGTTCTCATCAGAACCCTGCCTGCAGTATTTTGGATGAGCTGCAGGTGTTTTAGAGAACTTTTAGGACAACCCCACAATAAAGAATTACAACACGACAATCTACTCATCTACTTAGTGTAGTGCAAGCTCCCCTTGTGTTCAATCACTGTTGGCTCATTAGAGCGTGGAGAGGCAGGCGACAGTCATGGTCATCGCTATGTGGTTTTTTTCAGAGAGTCAGAGTCAAGTTTATTGTCAATTCTACCACATGTGAGATACATACAGAGAATCGAAATTGCGTTACCCTCAAACCCTCGGTGCTACACAATAAGTACATTTTAAACACAAAGTGCAGGTTAAAAAGAGACAAGAAACAAGTTGTGACATGACAACAACAGTTTTTCGGTTTGTTTAAAGTGACATGGTGCAAAGCAAGCGGTCCAGTTCTGCCAAAATACAGATACTGAGATCAGAGTGAGTGAGGGGGGGGCAAGGCGGGAAACGGTGGAAGAGAAGGGAGAGTGTTAAGTGTCCTGACAGCCTGGTGGACGAAGCTGTCCTTCAGTCGGCTGGTTCTGGCTCGGAGGGTCCGCAGCCTCCTCCCTGAAGGCAGCAGACTGAAGAGGCTGTGTGACGGGTGGGTGGGGTCTCTCACAATGCTGAGGGCTTTGCGAGTCAGACGGCTGCTGTAAATGTCCTGAAGTGAGGGGAGAGAGACACCAACGATCTTCTCAGCTGCTCTCACGACGCGTTGGAGAGATTTGCGGCAGGTTGCGGTGCAGGATCCGTACCACACGGTGATGCAGCTGGTCAGGATGCTCTCGATGGTGCCTCTGTAGAAGGTGTACCTGATGGGGGCCGGGGCTCTGGCTCTTCGCAGTTTGCGGAGGAAGTAGAGGCGCTGCTGTGCCTTCTTGGCGAGTGATGCGGTGTTAACAGTCCAGGAGAGGTCCTCTGAGATGTGGACACCCAGGAACTTGGTGCTGCTCACCCTCTCCACAGCAGCACCGTTGATGGTCAGAGGAGCATGCTGGGTGTGTTGTCTCCTGAAGTCAACAACAATCTCCTTGGTCTTCTCCACGTTCAGGGAGAGATTGTTGTCGCTGCACCACTCAGCCAGGCGGCTCACTTCGCTTCTGTAGTTTGACTCATCGTTGTTGTTGATGAGACCCACCACAGTCGTGTCGTCCGCAAACTTTACGAAGAGGTTGGAGCTGTGCATCGGTGTGCAGTCGTGGGTCAGCAGGGTGAAGAGGAGGGGGCTCAGCACACATCCCTGGGGGGCCCCTGTGCTCAGTGTGATGGTGCTGGATGTGTTGCTGCCGACCCGTACTGCCTGTGGTCTCCCAGTCAGGAAGTCCAACAGCCAGTTGCACAGCGAGGTGCTGATCCCCAGCTGGTCCAGTTTGTGAACGAGCTGCTGGGGGATGATGGTGTTGAATGCTGAACTGAAGTCGATGAAAAGCATTCTTACATAAGCGTTTCTGGTGTCCATATGTGTGAGGGCTGTGTGGAGGGCAGTGGAGATGGCGTCGTCAGTGGACCGGTTGGAGCGATCAAAAACACAGCTCTCTCTCACGGTCCTCTCGGCGGAGCAGAGTAATCGGATGTGGTCCAGTTTGTTGTCCAGCGAACGAACGTTGGCCAACACGATGGAGGGAACCGTCGGTTTGTTCGGGTTCTCCGCCAGTCTCGTCCGGATACCGGCTCGCTTGCCCCTCTTCTGCTTCCTGTAGCGCCGCTTGTGGCGCTTCCATTGCGGCGGAGGTCGAGGCGCGGGGGTCGGCGGAAGTGGTGGTTTCCGGAGCAGACCGCGTTCCCGAAGTTGGCCGGCGAGTTCAGAGTTCAGCTCGACAGTGTAGGTGTTTCCAACGTCGAGCAGAAACCTCCGGCTGTACTTTGGTTTGGTATGCATATGACTTGTCAAAACACAACTTTGGTGACAAAAACACGAACGAAAAACACGAAACGTCGCACCGTCGGGAGAGAGTTTTTCCTGAGTACACGCCGTTTCTTGGCTTCTGGTGTTGCAGGTATGAGTCTCCTCTTCCCTTCAGTTTCCGCCACTGCTCTGACATCAGGCTGACTGTTGCTTAACATGCCTCCTGTAGGTCTCTTACAGTTTCACTTGGGTTGACCGTTGCTGGAACATACAGTAATCTTTGATCTCGTTTTAATTAATTTTTATTGCATTAATAAAAGATTTTTGGATGGATTGATCATCTAATTCAGTTGCGACTGCACAGCTGGAGCCTACATAATGAACTCCAACATGAAGGCAAGTCGAGAGCCAAAGGGGGTCATTTTGAACACACACAAGGACAGTGGAGGAAAAACTCATCTCCTCTCAACTGTGAAATTCACCTTTCTGCCTGGATGTTTGACAAACATGATGCACTCAAAAATGAGGGTTGGCAGATCCCCGGACATGACGACAGCGGCGTCACCATGCTGCCATGTAAATAATTATGCGGGCCACTTTGCTCCAACAATAGGTGGTGCTGATAAATGTTGAGTATCAGGCGTTTTTTCACATATTGCAGCAAGCTATTATCCTACACAACTTGAAAAAAATGAAAAAGAAATAAGCAGTAGGAAATTTGAAAAAGAACAAATGTAGGAATCGTGTGTCCTGTGGTCCATGTCGAAGCAACGCGCAGTTACTTTGGAGAGAGGTGTACGCCAGGCTTCCTTCAACGTAGGTGACGTATAAATCAGAGTTGAGCAACACAGGCTCTCAGGTCTGGAAACAACACCTGTTGTCATGGTAACAAGGCTCTGTATCCTCAGCGCTATTAAAACCTCTGAACATACGTAGATGACACAGAGTTCAAACTTTATTAGAAAAAACAAAAATACTTCAGGAAAACAGCTCATCCATCAGGATGACATCAGCAGTTAAGATTACATCACTCGGACATCCACAGCTTGAAGGTTCGGTCAAAGGAACTGGTGGCGATCAGCCTCCCGTCAGGTGACACGTCCACGCCCATGACCTGAGAATGACGGCACGTCAGTCAAACAGAACAATCAAGAGTGTTGCGTCCAAGCAGACCAAGAGATCAGACCTTCCCCTCGTGTCCCGCCAGCGTCTTCAGGGGCATCCATCCGGGGTGACTCCACACCTTCGCTGTGTTGTCGTAGGCGCCGGTCAGCAGGAAGTGACCATCTGTGGCTGCACAAGCAGAGAAGTCGCACACGCAGGAAGTGATGTCAGACACACAGCCAAGAGAAAGACACAGGAAGTGAAGTCAAACAGGAAGTCAGGTTTTTTTACGTTGGAAGCGGACAGCAGACAGCAAGTTCTGGTGGGCGGGGATTGTGTATAGGCACTTCCTGTTGCGTAGTTCCCAAACCTTACAGGTGTTGTCACCACTTCCTGTGGCCAGGTGATGCCTGAAGAAGCAGCACAGTCAAACAGAAAAAGAGCTCGTAAACTGAGGGATGAGTGAACGTTATCTGAAAAACTGCTCAGAGAATTTACACATTACTGAACGTTTCACATGGAACTCAGCTGGTTTCTCATTGGCTGGTTTTATGTGTCTGTCATGTGATTGGCTGACCCGTTGGGCGAGAAGTGAAGGCTGTAGATCTCTTTCAGGTGTCCCTCGAGGAAAACAACGCAGCGTCCTGTTCTCAAGTCCCACACCCTCCCGAACGCATCCAGGCCTCTGATTGGACCAGCAAACAGACAAGAACCTTCAGTTTAATCATTCAGTGTGATTACTCATTATTACACATGATCATTGATATCCTGCATCTAACTTTATTTTGATTGGGGATCATAATAGTGATATTTGTCGTTAAAAACATCTGCAGACGTTAATCTAAATGTCAGTTAATAATAATGAATCAATGCCTCTTTGGGAATTTTTACAGTCTTCACAACTGTCTAGTTTTTGAAGAAAACAAGAAACCGAGGAGCACATGGAGTTGTGGTCATCTACAACCTCAAGTCTCTTCATCAACCTAGTACCAGGCCTGACCGTCTGAGATCTAGCTGATGGACTGGTCTTCACTGGTCCCGTTACACCTCAAACCGGCGTCTACAGTCGTCCCGTTACACCTCAAACCGGCATCTACACTGGTCCCGTTACACCTCAAACCGGCGTCTACAGTCGTCCCGCTACACCTCAAACCTGCGTCTACACTGGTCCCGTTACACCTCAAACCGGCGTCTACAGTCGTCCCGCTACACCTCAAACCGGCGTCTACAGTCGTCCCGCTACACCTCAAACCGGCGTCTACAGTCGTCCTGCTACACCTCAAACCTGCGTCTACACTGGTCCCGTTACACCTCAAACCGGCGTCTACAGTCGTCCCGTTACACCTCAAACCGGCGTCTACAGTCGTCCCGCTACACCTCAAACCGGCGTCTACAGTCGTCCCGTTACACCTCAAACCGGCGTCTACAGTCGTCCCGTTACACCTTAAACCGGCGTCTACACTGGTCCCGTTACACCTCAAACCGGCGTCTACAGTCGTCCCGTTACACCTCAAACCGACGTCTACACTGGTCCCGTTACACCTCAAACCGGCGTCTACACTGGTCCCGCTACACCTCAAACCGGCGTCTACAGTCGTCCCGTTACACCTCAAACCTGCGTCTACACTGGTCCCGTTACACCTCAAACCGGCGTCTACAGTCGTCCCATTACACCTCAAACCGGCGTCTACAGTCGTCCCGTTACACCTCAAACCGGCGTCTACAGTCGTCCCGTTACACCTCAAACCGGCGTCTACAGTCGTCCAGCTACACCTCAAACCGGCGTCTACACTGGTCCCGCTACACCTCAAACCGGCGTCTACAGTCGTCCCGTTACACCTCAAACCGGCGTCTACAGTCGTCCCGTTACACCTCAAACCGGCGTCTACACTGGTCCCGTTACACCTCAAACCGGCGTCTACAGTCGTCCCGTTACACCTCAAACCGGCGTCTACAGTCGTCCCGTTACACCTCAAACCGACGTCTACACTGGTCCCGTTACACCTCAAACCGACGTCTACACTGGTCCCGCTACACCTCAAACCGGCGTCTACAGTCGTCCCGTTACACCTCAAACCGGCGTCTACAGTCGTCCCGCTACACCTCAAACCGGCGTCTACACTGGTCCCGCTACACCTCAAACCGGCGTCTACACTGGTCCCGCTACACCTCAAACCGGCGTCTACAGTCGTCCCGCTACACCTCAAACCTGCGTCTACACTGGTCCCGTTACACCTCAAACCGGCGTCTACAGTCGTCCCGTTACACCTCAAACCGACGTCTACACTGGTCCCGTTACACCTCAAACCGGCGTCTACACTGGTCCCGCTACACCTCAAACCGGCGTCTACACTGGTCCCGCTACACCTCAAACCGGCGTCTACAGTCGTCCCGCTACACCTCAAACCGGCGTCTACAGTCGTCCCGTTACACCTCAAACCGGCGTCTACAGTCGTCCCGCTACACCTCAAACCTGCGTCTACACTGGTCCCGCTACACCTCAAACCGGCGTCTACACTGGTCCCGTTACACCTCGAAGCGGCGTCTACAGTGGTCCCGTTACACCTCAAACCGGCGTCTACACTGGTCCCGCTACACCTCAAACCGGCGTCTACACTGGTCCAGCTACACCTCAAACCGGCGTCTACACTGGTCCCGTTACACCTCAAACCGGCGTCTACACTGGTCCCGTTACACCTCGAACCGGCGTCTACACTGGTCCCGCTACACCTCAAACCGGCGTCCCGTTGGTCCTGGTCCCGTTTCCAGATAATTTAACATGCTGTTATTAAAGGAAACACAATATCCTGGTTTAGGCTGTCCCATGTGAATGAGGAGTCTTCCTCAGACCTGAGTGTTGGCTCAGGTGCTCAGAACCAGTCTGGCACGTGGTTTGTTTTTTCAACTTTTTTTTTTTTGTTTAAATCTCAAATCACCACCACCGCTCTGCATTTTAAAAAGCAAACAAAAACACAAGTAGCATCTATTGTTTACTTGTTTTTTTATGCTGCTGCCTGCAAACAACTAAAAATGCAAATTACCGCCACCTCGTGGTCGGCTGTGTTTTTTGTCCAGTTAGCGGTTCTTGTGTGGCGCTACAGTGTGGCAGAGACACGCCGTCTGAAGGGGCTGAGCAGACGGTCGGCCCTGTTAGAGGTTCCTGTCTGGCAGGTTTACTGAACTCCTGCTAGTGGAAATACACCTATATTATCTTTAAAATGTATGCATGAAGAGACCTTGAGTAAAAAAGTGGCAGTGCTGAAATTATGAGTTTTTCTATTTTGAAATTAGACATACATGGTAAGTATATGTCAATATTACTGTCAAACTGTTTTTTTTTTCCTTTTTGTCTCATAGCTGGTGTCTCTTGTCTCTTGTGTCTTTTTCTTGTCATCTCAGATCTCCAACCAGTACAGGCAGATGATCCCCTGCAAAAATCTGGTTCTGATAGAGTTCTTTGTCTCTGCTGTTGCATCATGTTTGTTCAGGGTGGAGAACTGAGTCCAGGTGAAGGTGTCATGGTCTGTTGGTTTTCCTCGCTACAAACTGTTTTTAAACAACCGGCATTAGATGAATAATAATCTAGCCTTTGGGTGGCACAAACCAGTGCAAACACAGTGCCGGTCCAAAGCCCATATAAAATGGAGAGGGTTGTGTCAGTGAGGTAAAACCTAGCCGAGATAAAATTAGAGATTTCCATATCAGATCGGTCGAGCCATGGGTTGACGACGAGTGCCACCGGTGTGGTTGACCCACAGTTCTACTGGAAAGCAGGCTGAAATGGGTCAGACAATGAGGATGTAGATCCAGAGAGAGACAGAAGAGGATAGACGGGGCTTCAGAACAGAGAGTAGAAACAATAAATGCTGGCACAATGAGAGGGAAAGATGGAGATCTGGTTAATATGATGGTGAGAAGAAAGGTAGAAGAGCAGCAAGGCCTGACGCGTCGGAGCAGGGCTGTACTGAATCTAAATTTCCAAAAGGAGGAACACAGGGTGACATATTAGATGAAAGCTAGAAGCACACAGGTAGACTAGATCCTATGTAGATGATGTGATCTGAGAGAGACTAAAAAGTGGTAGCAGCAGGAAGAGAAGGATGTGTAGAGGCTGATAAGACAGAGATAGAGATGGAAGGATGTGGAGCAGGTCAGGATGATTAATGAAAATCTACTGACTAGTAAGAAGAATGTGATGAGACAATGGAAGAAATACTTTAAAGAACTGATGAAAAAAATGAAGAGAGTTAAAGAAGACTGTAAGACATGATGAGGGTAGGGTAGGAGGTAGAAATGTTTGACATGAGGAAAACTGTTGGACCAGATAAGTACTGATGGAGCTATGGAGATGTTTAGGAGAGATAGCAGAAGGTCAGAAGGAGCTGTATTGTGTGACAGGGTACAGACAAAGAAACTGTGGCATTGTATGGGAAAGTCTGGAGTGGGACATGTATGAGACCAGGATGACAGAGGTGAGCTGTGCTGTACGCGTGCCAGAGGAGTTTAAGGTGGAGGTGGGACTGCATCAGGAACCAGCTTTGAGGCCCTTCTTGTTTACTGGATGGACAGACTGACAGATGAAGTCAGACAGGAATCTTCATGGGCTATGATGTTTGCAGATGACATTGTGATCTGTGAAGAGAGCAGGGAGCAGGTGGAGGAAAACCTGGAGAGGTGGAGGTTTGCACTGAAAAGAAGAGGGATGAAGGTGAGTCGCAGCAAGACATGGTAAAAGTGAAGAAAGTACCTGGTACGGTAAAGTTCAGAACAATGGCACGTGTGTTGAAGAGGAGAGTGCAGACAGGGTGGGGTGGGTGGAGAGGAGGGATGCTGGATATATTAGGGACCATGGCGTCGGAACTACCAAGCAGATGGCAAAGAGAAAGACCAAAGAGAGGATTTATGGATGTGGTGAAAGAGGACATGCAGCAAGTTGGTGCAAGACTTGAAGAGACCGACAGCGTCAGATGGATCAGGCTCAGTGGGGGGCCCTGAAGAGAAAAGCCCAAAAGTTGTAGCGGTTGTAGTAGAAGTAGAAGAAACAGAAGAATTAGAGGATTATATGAATAATATTATTGTGAACAGAAACATTTGTAACTGGGCCTTATCTGAACTTTAATGTTCTCTGGACAATACGATGAACTGGTGAACTGATGATAGGGGCAGGTTTAGTACAGAACTGGTTCATAAAACTAAATCAAACTGATGTGCAGTTTAAATACAGATGCAGGGTTACAGGGATTAAAGATTCAGACACGTGTTACTCACTGCGGTCATTTCAACCACCTACAGAGTGTACTAGTCAGTACGGTGTGCAAACACGAGTGATCAATCAGAGAGCACTGACCCGGTGGCAGCCAGTGAGCCGTCAGGGTGAAAGCTCAGGTCATGGACTCCTTTACTGTGACCTTCCTGATGGAGGATTTCCTCCTGAACCTCCAGATCCCAGAGGCGCCACGAATGATCGTAACTGCACATGGAAGGCATGCATGTTACTACCAAGTATTTAGATAATACACACAAGATACTAAATATAAAAGATACTCTTTAGTATCAGTACAGATTGAACACAGTGTTGAACATGTTATTGGGATTAAAGGTACAGCATTAGACTGGTTTAAGTCATATTTATCAGATAGATTTCAATGTGTTAACATTAATTAAGACTCTTCCTCACGTACCAGACTTAGCCACGGAGTTCCACAGGGTCCAGTCCTTGGACCGACTCATTTCACCTTATATTTGCTTCCATTGGGTAATTTTAATAGATGGCATGCCATGAAATCCATTGCTATGCTGATGACATTCAGTTACATCTGTCCATGAAACCAGGAGGAACTAAACAGTACCAGCTGCCAATTATCATTATTTTATTGGCTTTGTATTAATTGGACAAATTTGGACCAAGTTGAACTGTACTGCTGAAGTACTTTGAGATGACACTCGTCATCTCAAAGTACTTGTGGTTTATAAATAAAGCTGAATTTAGTTCAATTGAAATGCAGGGATGCTAACGGAGCAGAAATAACTAACTCCCAGTACATATACTAGTTAGAATCCAGTTTACCACGTCGTTCCCAGGAATCTTCCAGAAGGATGCCAGGTGACACGAGACACTCGATCACTGTGACCCTCGATGTCTGCCACGGGTTCGTCACTACGGCAACAACAGACACAGCCACATTATTTTTCCTCCCTCGGTTCTTCAGACGCTCACATGTTTGCTTCCTTGTCCCCTTCTTTCCTCGTCTCCTACCTCTCTAGGTTCCACAGCTTTACGCTCCCATCGGCAGCACATGACGCCAAGCTGACATCTGACTCGTCCAGAGAAACTCCGGCCTGCGGACGAAAGACGATGGCGCCCACATTGGTGTTGTGTCCTTCAGCCAATGACGGGGCAGGAAGAGATGAGGAGAAGTTTGAGTTAGAAAAGACACTGAATTATTTCAAACAAGAACAGAGTTTAAACACTTCACACATGTTTATTTGTGTTATTTTAAAGCTTAGCCTCAAACCACAAGACTAGAAAATAAAGAAATTCCTTAACAAAATTCAAAACAAGAGATTCTCCTTCTAGTATTTGATTTTATCAAGAAATATTTTTTAATAAAGAATTATAATAAAACCTGCCCACCTCTGAGTGTACGAATCAGGTTGCAGTCAGGGATGGACCACAGCTTACACAGACCACTCCTGCAGAAGAGGGGGGTAGGAGGAGGAGAAGAACATCAGCATCATTATCACGTCTGTGTGGTTTCCCGAGGTTTGTTACTGGCCTCAGTGGGCGGGGTTACCAGGATGAGGTAGCCAGCATTTTGGAGTCTGGGCTGAAGTGGCAGAAGCTGATTGGTCGATCATCACCAATCTGACTGCAGAAGTTGTTCAGATTCTGAAGAAGACGAGAAGAATTCAGTTGTAAAAGCTGAAACTGACGTGGAGACACGAGGTCATTTTACAGAGCTAATAATCGTAGTTTCATCATTAGAATCTGCATGGTGGTGATGTTTGTCTTGGATGCAGCTGCTCGGCCATGGAAACCTATTCATGAAGCTCTCTGTGCACGGTTCTTGAGTTAATCTGAAGACCACATGAAGTTTGGAGGTCTGTAGCGACTGACTCCAGACAGTTGGAGACCTCTTCACACTATGCACCTCAACATCCGCTGGATTTGTTGCACAGGTGACATCCAATCACAGTTCCACGCTGGAATTCACTGAGCTCCCGAGAGCGACTCATTCTTTCACAAATAGTTGTAAAAACAGTCTGCATGCAGAGGTGCTTGATTTTATACACCTGTGGTCATGGAAGTGATGGGAACACCTGATTCCCATTATTTGGATGGGTGAGCAAATACTTTTGGCAATATAGTAAAATTGCTCAGCAAAACTGGCAAAAACTCTCATTCTCCACTTTCCAAAAAAATGAAGTGTTTGATTTGCACCAACAATTTAGGAGTAACGGTTTGAGAAGCTGTAAATACTGTAAATGTCAAGTGTGTGACAAGCGGGTGAATCTTGTCTGTGGTTGTATTTCAGAAGTCCTGAGGCCGCCGTAAAGACTCGGATATGCATCCAAGCCTTTTCTTTCTGGTCTTCTTTTCCTCCTGGCTGTTCCCTTCAGCGGTCGCCACAGTGAATCAAATAACCCCATCTAAGCCTGTCCTCTGCATCCTCGTCTCTCACACCTCCTAACTTCCTGTTCTCTTAAGAGCAGATAAACTCACTGCCATCAGATGTTTCGCTGGTTTCATGATCAGTGTTTCTCGTGTCAGCGATGTTCCACTGTCAGAGTTCGGACATCAGGAGACAGAAAACTATCATGTTGTCTCACCCTCAAGCTCTTGTGCAGCTCCTGCTGGCGGATCGTCCTGGTTGCCTCGGTAACATCCTTTTGAGCACGTGCACTCTCCAGACGCGTAACTGCCCTGAAATACCAATCACAGCAGAGCATCGCAGTGTCAGCCGATTAAAAGCATCTGTACTCTGCTGCAGACGGGTTCAAGTTAAACTCCTCAGATGCTGCTGATTTCCGACTCATTTCTGCTGTTCACCTGTGTAGCTGAACTGAATTAAAAGCCGAAAGAATGAATGGATGGATGGATGGATGGATGGATGGATGGATGGATGGATGGATGGATGGATGGATGGATGGATGGATGGATGGATTGGACTCACCGTGGGAGAGAGTATCTGGCCAGCCAGAGCCGAGCTTCTTTCAGGGAGGCGGTGCCTTCATGGTACCATGTCTGCTGGCACTGTTGGTCAGAAAGAAGCTCGAGGTTTTACTGAAGTGCATTTACTTTTTTGCTTTCATTAAACATTAATACAAACTGGTATTTAGTGTAAACATTCAACACAGAACAGGAGTTTTAGAAGAAAAATCACTAGGATGAAATGAGGACCGCGCTGTTTTCTACAGGTTCTGAAGTCATTGCTGTTAAACACCACTGCAACAGGTTAAATTGCACCTGAGCCTGCTGCTGAGCTCCACAGAACCAAAGGTTCTGGTTCTGCAGGTTTCAGTAGCAGTTTCCACTAGGCAGGCCTCAACCCTGGTTCTGCTGGAACTTCTTTAGGGTTCTGCTTTTTAGACTGGAGTGAGGATGTACCACAGTCTACGTAGTACAGAGATCTGGTCTGGTTCTGACCTCGTCCTGAGACCTCTTGACTCGGTCCTCGTCCTTCCTAGACTTCTTCAGAGCATCAGGACCGACCACAGACAGGATACTGCGCAGCCTGATCACAAACAAAGCAATTGATCCGTTTTCAGCATCACTTCAAACTGAACCTTAAACCTGGAATTACACACAGGTGTCATGCTTCCCACCTCTCCCGGCGGTCAGCAGGTCCCTCCCCAAACAGCGTGATTGGCTCTCCCAGGGCTCGAAGACCGGCCTTCACCTCTGCGTCGTCGGTGGAGACAGTGATCTGTCTCGCTCGCCGGCGCCGCTCAAATTCAGCAAGTGCTTCCTGCTGGCGCTCGCTGACCCGCTCCTCCATCTCCAGAGTCTCCCCTGTGGGGAATCATGGGAAACTGAGTAATAACTCTCCTCATGTGGAGCAAGTTACTGACACACGTTCAGACTGTCACAGAAACCACACGCTGACCGGTCAGTCACATGACCGACTTGGTCATGTGATGGAATTCCAAGTGTGTATCGATTCAGCCGTCCATTGCTTGTGTTTGCAGGTTCAGACATCAAATACATACAGATTCAAAAACCCTGTTCTCCATGCAAAAATACTAATTCATACTCGGAAGGCTGAGGCGGCATGAAATTTGACCGAGGCTAGTGATGTCTGCTCTTTTCCATACGCAGACATCTGCCGAAAACCTCATAAACCTGTCGAACACCTGCTGAAGACCTGACCCACCTGAAGAGATATTGATGTTCCCAGCCTTGATACCCGCCTTCACTCCATCACTTCCTGTTGAGATGCTGTTCAACATCTCTGCGCTCAGACGCGCACGTTCCTTGTCCTCCAGGCTGCCATAGAAAACTCGACTCTTCTTCACAGCAGGAGCGGCGTCCTCCTCATCCGACATTTTTAAACACCTTGTGTGGACCTTTAACACACTTTTTATAATTCTGGGAAAAAAAAAAAAAAAACAGAAAAAGGAAATCAAACACCAACCATGGAAACATGATGGTACCACATGCAGAGCCTGTCAAGAGATCTGGTCTCATCCAGGTTTGGAGACCGATTCCTTAGAACAGGACTGTTCTGGTTCTGTCTGGCTTCCTGGGCTGCGTCTCCACCACAGATTGTATAATAACTGGTCTTCAATTCAATCAATTCAATCCAATTTTGTTTATATCGTGTTGATTACAACACAAGTTGTCTCTAGGATCTTTCCAGAGACCCAGAACATGACTACCAAGCAATTATTACTTAAAGAACAGCAGGTAAAACCTCCCCTAGTGGGATTTGAGCATGATGGGCAGCTCAAACTCTTCTATTCAGAAACATTTTTCTGTCGATATGATCTGATGAGTTAGTGCAGGTGCCAGAAGAAAAAAAACATGTTATAACTAGTTTCTTCTGGTATCATTTTGACCACACTAAAACAGTTTAAGTCACTACTAGTGTACCAAAGTCCTACTTAAGTAAAGTCAGATTCGGTAGGTTTAGGGTCAGATTCGGTAGGTTTAGGGTCAGATTCGGTTAGTTTAGGGTCAGATTCGGTTAGTTTAGGGTCAGATTCGGTAGGTTTAGGGTTAGATAAGTTTAGGGTTAGATAAGTTTAGGGTCAGATTCGGTTAGTTTAGGGTCAGATTGGGTAGGTTTAGGGTCAGATTGGGTAGGTTTAGGGTCAGATTGGGTAGGTTTAGGGTCAGATTCGGTAAGTTTAGGGTCAGATTCGGTAGGTTTAGGGTCAGATTCGGTTAGTTTAGGGTCAGATTCGGTTAGTTTAGGGTCAGATTCGGTAGGTTTAGGGTTAGATAAGTTTAGGGTTAGATAAGTTTAGGGTCAGATTCGGTTAGTTTAGGGTCAGATTGGGTAAGTTTAGGGTCAGATTGGGTAAGTTTAGGGTCAGATTGGGTAAGTTTAGGGTCAGATTTGGTTAGTTTAGGGTCAGATTCGGTAAGTTTAGGGTCAGATTCGGTAAGTTTAGGGTCAGATTCGGTTAGTTTAGGGTCAGATTTGGTTAGTTTAGGGTCAAATAAGTTTAGGGTCAGATTCGGTAAGTTTAGGGTCGGATTCTGCAAGTTTAGGGTCAGATTCGGTTAGTTTAGGATTCGGTTAGTTTAGGGTCAAATAAGTTTAGGGTCGGATTCTGCAAGTTTAGGGTCAGATTCGGTTAGTTTAGGATTCGGTTAGTTAAGGGTTAGATTAGTTGAGTGTTTGGTTAAAGTTATCACGTCTAAAATTATGATCATCAACTGGCAAAGAAAACTAACTATTTGCCAATCTTACGACGGTTGTTCGTGTCTCCTAGTTTTACGCTATACTATAGGGTTCAACGACGTTTATTTAAAGTTTATTTGATTCTTGAGTGATGATTATCTTACCGGAGAAGAAAACGCAGCAGCAGCGGTCCGTTTCCGCAGTGAACTCGGATGTGGAATCGGGTTCGTTTCCGGGTCGAACGTTCTATTTCCGGTCCTTTCCTGGTCTCACGGAAAAGCCGCGCAGCTCGTGAACTGTCAGGTGAGCTGCACATGAAACACACCTGAACTACACCCGAACTACACCGAACCACACCCGAAATAAACCCGAACCACACTCGAACCCCGGGTGGAGCGGAGCCACCGCGCCTGAACCAGGTAAACTCGCCGGTCCGCATCACTGTCGTGAGCACGTCGACGTAGCCGAGCAGAGGCTCGGTTCAGCTTTTAAAAATGTTTTAATTCTGATGATGATTCTCAGTAAGAGCAAAGTCGCTGGTATCATCGTCAAGTTCAACATCTAAGAGTAATTTAACTAGAGTTCCCGTTGCAGTTTAGTCATTTAACAGTTTATCTACTGTTTTGATTGTATGTCATCAGGGTTTCCTTGTCCTGTTGTTGGTCTTGTCTGGTCAAAGCGGGCTTTGCTCCATAAAGCATAGGTTTGTTTCTGCAGAGCTGCCGTCGGACGTTGACGGCGGGAGGTTGGTGGCGGTGTTGGTGGTTATGGTGATGTTGAAGATGTTGGTGGTGATGTTGAAGGTGTTGGTGGTGATGTTGAAGGTGTTGGTGGTGATGTTGAAGGTGTTGGTGGTGATGTTCCAGGTGTTGGTGGTGATGTTCAAGGAGTTGGTGGTGATGTTGAAGGTGATGGTGGTGGTGTTGAAGGTGTTGGTGGTGGTGTTGAAGGTGTTGGTGGTGGTATTGAAGGTGTTGGTGGTGGTATTGAAGGTGATGGTGATGGTATTGAAGGTGATGGTGGTGATGTTGAAGGTGATGTTGAAGGTGTTGGTGGTGATGTTGAAGGTGTTGGTGGTGATGTTGAAGGTGTTGGTGGTGATGTTGAAGGTGTTGATGATGATGTTGAAGGTGGTGTTGGTTGGTGGTGGTGTTGAAGGTGTTGGTGGTGGTTGTGTTGAAGGTGTTGATGGTAATGTTGAAGGTGTTGGTGTTGAAGGTGTTGGTTGGTGTTGGTGTTGAAGGTGTTGGTTGGTGTTGGTGTTGAAGGTGTTGGTTGGTGGTGGTGTTGAAGGTGTTGGTGTTGAAGGTGTTGATGGTGATGTTGAAGGTGGTGTTGGTTGGTGGTGGTGTTGAGGGTGTTGGTGGTGGTTGTGTTGAAGGTGTTGATGGTAATGTTGAAGGTGTTGAAGGTGTTGGTTGGTGGTGGTGGTGTCGATGGTCTCGAAAGTCCAAACTGACCGTCTCATTAACCGACGCTGGGTTCATGCAGTATCACGACCACAGACAAGGACCGGATATCGGCTGAGTTGACCGTCAATCAGTCATATAAAAATACACGTGTGGCTTTATATAAAGTCTTCTGGCGTGGTACGAAAAACTCCTCCCGCCTCAGAGTTGTCGTGGGTGTGAAATCAAATGCTGAAGATGAAAGCTTTTTTTAAACCTGGATGTAAGTATGTGTATTCCTGCTGTAAACTAGTAAATTTAACATTTGCACCGAACCTCTATCGGCCAGCCGAGGATCGGCAACGACATGTTGTTCACAGACTCGGTCCCGGTGGGCTGGTTGCAGCTTGGGCCCCATGCAGGTTTAGTCTAGTATTTGCACTGACCTGCACTTGGGCCGTTCTTGTATCGTGTGTTTTGCCTACTTTTTCTTTTCCAGTTGGCATGTTGGGCCGTACAACAACATTTCGTTGTGCCATGTGTCCTGTATATCATGAAATACAATAAACCTCCACTTGAGTTGAGGTTCCTTGATCAAAAGAAGGCTGTGTTATTATACAGATATCTTCTAAATGTGCATCGATTAGATTAAAACATTTCAGGTTTGTGAAGGGAAGGAGCACTCCACCAGGTGATGGTGAGAGTTGGTTTCCATGGTAACAGACACACTAATAGTGGAATTTCTCACAGCTGGCATTGAAACTAAATGGTCTACTGATGTCATCGATCGTGGTCGGGACGGTCATTTCGATCACAAACCTGGTTATCGTTGTGGGTGCTGTTGATCGATCAATAACCTGGTGGCTGCGGTTTGTGCAGGTGACATCTGGAATAATTGATCAGAAGATGTTGAGGAGAAAACCAACACGTCTGGAGCTGAAGATTGATGACACCGAGGAGTTTGAGAGCATCAAGAAGGAGCTCGAGGTTTTTCTCAGTTTCTTCTGCTTCTACTGATTTCATAGCAGTTACATTATGAATGGGTGAACGCATGAACAATGAATTAGTTATATTTGTACTTTACTGCTCTTTAAGACCTGATATGAATGCATGTGTGAAGGGGTTGTTAATGACGTCATCGCTGACATGTGAACGTGTGACGACTGGTGTAACATTATACAGATGACTGAAATGTAACCGAATATGTTCGTTTACGGTTTTTAAAGATACACGCCAACATCATGTGACGTAGTTTATCAACCCCAGAATTGGCTACGCATGAGAACGGAGTGGCTTGATTGATTAGATCAGCACCAGAAAGCAGGTCATTTCAGCATGTTAATTCAGGTCAATTTGTTTTATTTGTTTTTTAGGCCAGGAAGCGTCAGCGGGAGGAGGCGGAGTCGGGAGTTGGTGGGACCTCTGTCATTGGTGTTGACATGATTGGGGGCGGAGCAACAGGGTCCTCTTCCACAGCGGCCTCCAGGGCAGAGCTTATCAATGAGCGTATTGGCTACAAGCCCCACCCCAAACCTGCAACACTGCCAACTTTGTTTGGAAGTTTACAATTTTAATAAAGTTTGAACAAATAACTTTTTCTTTTTTTTTTTTTTTTTTTTTTTTATGAGCCAGAGAACTGTTACCTGAAATGTTGTGCAGAAGAGGAGGAAGAATCCAGAGCAGCAGATGTGTAGCATCACCACATATTTATGAATGTAAATGAGTGAATGAATAATCCTTCCCAAGGCTCAATAATAAACTGTAGCATTCTGGGGAATCGGAGTATTGATTATGATTGTTTTAACTGTCTCTCTTCTTGAACTGGTACCACCTCTAAAATAATGAATCTGTCATCTGAAGTCTTACATTCTCACTGAAGTGATGTTATTATTCTGGAAAAACACGCATGTAAAACCAACTCTGAGGTGTAAACGTCTATGAAAAGCGTGCATTCATATATTTAATTGTGCAAATGAGTGAATATTTGTGTGATAGTTGAAATATTATAGGATGAAGAACTAAAGACAAGTGGAATAATAATGAAGGAAAAATAAAATAAGCTTCAATTACTTAAATATCCTCAAATAGTATAGACATAATACTCAGCTTTATTACAGAAGAGACAAGATTGATGAATCTCAAACTAAAAAGTTGATCGGTTAAAGGAAAATGAAGTAAAATGAGCTAATATGTTTATATCTATTTTGCGACATGAAGAACCGTCTACAGGTGTCATGGTTACAGCGGGGCTGTGAACCTGCTGGTGGAGATGTAACCAGGCGTGTCTCCAGGGACGGCGTCTCGCCGTGGCAGATGCTGCCTGAAGACAAGACTCGAGTACCAGGACTCACATCTGCGCAGGCTTTTGGGTTAGGCGTAAAGCTGATGGAGAGACAAGGAAAAATGTTTGTAAAAATACAAAAATAAATGATCTAAAAGAAAGATGTATTTCTGGATCTGAGTGAGATGCCAGGTAAAAAAGCAACTTGACATTTCAAAAAATGAAAGTTTCTGTCAAAAAGGATAAATTATGGTGAACTGGACAAAACTAACTCGACAAAATGTGCCAATAACGTTTGGAGGAGAAACTTGTATTCAAATACCAGAGCTTTCCCTCTTATGGGTCAAGGTTGTCCCCGGTGAGGACCCGGTGGTACTCAAAACTCTGACCACCTGGTTCCTCCTCTGAACACTAAGGTCTGAATCCAGACGTGAAGTCCCTCTACTGACCTCTAGGGTGTGAATCCAGACCTGCAGTTCCTCTACTGACCTCTAGGATCTGAATCCAGACCTGCAGTTCCTCTACTGACCTCTAGGGTGTGAATCCAGACCTGCAGTTCCTCTACTGACCTCTAGGCTCTGAATCCAGACCTGCCGTTCCTCCCCTGACCACCTGCGTCTGGGCCTGTAGATGCCTAATTGCTCTGAGAACCCACGTTAATAATTCAGCCCTTTTGGATCAGTCACGATGTTTTTGACCAACACCACAGACTCTTGGAGCGAGGTGCCTGAGTCATGCGCTGCTTGGGGTCGTACACTAATGTTGATGTTGTCCATGTTTTCTAACCACACTGTTAATTGGTGAGTTTTTTTCCTATGCTTAAAAGCTTTTCCAAAAGAAACTAAATTGAGGACACTAGGATATTTCTCAAAGACAGAAAGGTGCCAGGTGTTGCTCTGTGCTCTGGTGTGAGCTCTTCAGACGGCAGGATTTCGACAGGCCAGATCGTCTGGCTTATAGAGGCCGTTACTCCATCTGTCTTCAGTTTCTCTCTACACCTACAAAAGGTGGGTAAGTATACATAAGAATAACATCTGTCAATGACGCTGGGAATTACACTAAAACATCTTTTCTTTTCCTCTTGCAGGATGCAGATGACAGACCCCTTCATCGATCAAAGAGGTTCGGAAAGTCCTTAAGAGTTTGTTTTCATGATTTCATAGGATCGTCATCAAGATTAACACCCTGATGACGCTTACAGCTTAGACGTCAACGATCATTTGGAGCCCTTCTTCAAGTAGGGGTTGAGATCGCTTCACTTTCTACTTTATCAGTGTTTTTTTTTTTCATTTTTCATCTAAAGAATACAATTCTATTTTGTGTTCGTCTTTTTAGAGGGTGGAATAAAAACCCTACAACTGGCCAGTGGGTCATCGGGTCATTTTCCACCACATCACGGTGGAGTTTCACCAAACACTGCAGGAAACATTTCATTTCAGGATCAGGCTGTGATTCTCCAAGCTGCTGAGGTCTGCACACGGGGTGGAGGGTCTGGTGTCCCCTTTTGCCAACATGCCTGCACTTATGTCCAACCGAAACTATCCTCCAACACACTTTGGTGGTGCGTTTGTTGATAATGCCCAAGTGTACTAATCTGGGTTTACTTTAAGGTGTGTTTTAAAAAGGCTGTCCTGCTGCAGCTCCTCTACTGGTCACCAGGGTCCCGTTGTTCAACTTTACAGCAGAAATGATTGTATTTACAGTCTGGTACAAAAAACAGTTTTGGTATCCATGGTTAGATTTTACATCCATGACGACTGTACGGGGATGTGCCACATCAGATAAAATGATATTATATAAAGGGGGATTCTGACCAATCAATAGCTCTGATCACATTGTGTTCATATGATTTATTTTGGTAATAAATGATAATGTTCTTATATCAAGTTTTACAATATAAAAGAGACGATTAGTGTGAAAAAAACAAACAAGTTCATTTACACAGACAGACAGTAGGTGGCGCAATGAGCTTTGACATCACCAAGCTCCACCCTCACAGTCTAGGAAATGATGCTGACCAATCAGGACTCACTTCTGTCATTTGTAAATAATGTACATGAGAACTGGTTCAGTTACCATGACAACAGTCTTATTTACATTGAAGATAAAGTCTGGAGGAAATCTCTGATAATCTCCCAGTAGTTGAAGTGGAGTGGGCGTGGCATGATGAAAAAAAAAAAAGCAAAAATGAAAGCGAGTTAAAACAATAAATAAAAACGAATCAAATAAAATGAATTGTTCTGAGGGCTGATTGGTCCTTGGGGGAAACATCACTATGTTACCATGGCTACAGTGCGGGGCGGGGTTTGCCTTAATGTTATCTTAATGAAGAAAGATTTTTGTGAGGATTCACAGATTTCTTTAACAATAAATAAAACTCAGTAAACGTAGAAAAACAAATATAAAACTGTTTTTAGCAGCTTCCAACATTTTTACAGTTTGATTACTTTGTTTACTTTAACATGTTTAGTGTTTTAGTTTCTTAAGCATTTGTTTAGTGTTTTACTTTACTTTAGTGTTTAATCGTTTAGGGAGAAGCTTATCTTTGAAATGGAAGGTAAATGTTAGGTGTGGGAGGAGCCATGATGCCCGTAATAGTTGAGGCCGCCCCCTGCTGGTCACCTGCAGCAACAGTCGTTTCAGGGAATCTGTGCGTCATGTGACACCGATGGACATTTGTTGAATGTTTGCTGGTTGTCCAGAGTGGTCTGATCTGCTGTTTTGTTTGCAGTTGGAGCATCTCAAGGGGAACTGTGCATCAGACTCAGTTTAAATAAAGTTTGTAAAGCCCGGCACTGTGACTGACTGCTCGGATCACGTGTTCCGATCACATGACCTCTGACATGTTCCAGGTGAAAAACATTCACCAGTTTAGACACGTGCACCCAACAGGAGGTCGTTTCCTTAAAGCTACTGGTGTCATAGAAACAGCAGCTCCCCTCCACCATGTCCCACAATGCAATGCAGCATTTTACAGTCTGTGGATTGAGGCCACGCCCACTCCACGCATGGACAAACAGGAAGTGAAGGTGTGAGGGCGTGGCAGCTGTTGTCACTTCTTCTTGATGGCGGCGAGGTCTCGCTGCAGGTCTGAGAACCTGGGCCGGTCCTCTGGGTTGTACTGCCAGCAGCGCTGCATCACCTGGTACACGTCGTCGGGGCAACGCTGAGGGCTAGCCATCCTGTAACCTGGAAAAGTGGGACACAAAGCAGCGGTTTACATAGATAATGCTCATGAATCTTATGTCACAACACTGATTTAGTCACCAAACTGAGGTCCGGTTCTGAACGTGGTTACCTTTTTCCACTTGTTCTCGAGCCTGCTGATTGGTCATTCCTGGATAAGGACACACCCCCAGACTGAATGTTTCCCACAGCAGGATCCCATAACTCCACACATCACTCTCTGAGCTGTAACGACCTGAGACAGCCAATCACAGAGCAGGAGACGGTCAGCAGCCAATCACAGAGCAGGAGACGGTCAGCAGCCAATCACAGAGCAGGAGACGGTCAGCAGCCAATCACAGAGCAGGAGACGGTCAGCAGCCAATCACAGAGCAGGAGACGGTCAGCAGCCAATCACAGAGCAGGAGACGGTCAGCAGCCAATCACAGAGCAGGAGACGGTCAGCAGCCAATCACAGAGCAGGAGACAGTCAGCAGCCAATCACAGAGCAGGAGACATGGACTCATGTAAGCTTTTTAATCAGATGACCGTCATGCGGGTGTGAGACAAGGACAGGACAGGTATTACCATAGTTTAGGGCCTCGGGTGCGGTCCATTTTATAGGAATCTGTTTGAGTCCAGATGAAGAATACACGCCATCATCTTCCTGACGACTCATCCCAAAGTCGCTGATCTTCAACACGCTGCCGTCTCCAACCAGACAGTTCCTCGCCGCCAGGTCCCTGACATACAGGTTCACAAACATACGATCACTTGTCTTAACGGTCAGGGTTCACCTGCAGGAGCCCGAGTTACCTGTGAATGCAGTTTTTACTCTCTAGATATGCCATGCCAGCAGCAGCGTCCACCGCGAAGCGAACCAGCTGCTTTGTCTTCAGCTCATCCTTCTTCTTCCTCAGGAATGATAGGAAGTCACCACCTGGCAGGTGCAGTAAGGAGCCACACAAACACACCAGTTGGAGACTGACCAATAAGACATCGCACAAAGTCAAAGTCTATCTCCACCCACCGGGAACCAGCTCCATGACGATATAGATGGGCTGTCGCTGTGTACAAACGCCGATCAGCTTTACAATGTTGGGATGGTCATACTGCTTGAGGATCCTGAAACCAATCACAGACAGCCAACTATTACTCCCAACAGCCTGTCACTTCTTCCAGGCAGCCAATCAGACAGCAGAATCCCCTCACCAGCAGCAACAGCTACTGGGGTGTTTGAAATGTGGTGTCTGACCTCTTGGCCAAGACCTTCTGGATCAGACTCATCTCAGTTCAGCCGTTTACTTCATCTACGATACATTTTATTCTGTTAATCTGATTAGGTTGCTAGTAACCCTCTTCATCATTCCTACCGACCATCTTACCATCTTCTTGTCTTCACCTCCAGCTCTACCTCCCATCTCTGAACAACTTCCCATCATTCACTTCCTCTAAACCTGAACTGACAGAGCAGCTCCTTCAGACCCTGAACCAGCCTCCTCAAAGAAGACTCTGCACCAGCAGATCTTTTTCCTGGTGTGAAATCATAAAGCTGCTCGCACATTAAGTCATTTTTCTGAGTAGAGCTTCGACGACTCTTTCCCAGATCTTCATTTGTGGTTCATCAGTTTTTTTCCTTCTGTAGCTGCTATATCTCTGGACATCACCCTGGTTCTTGACAGTCAGCACTGCTACACTCTTCATTCCCCAGATCTTCTTTCACGGTCCAGGTTATAGTTAAAACCCCAGTCTCGCCTCTCTGGGACACGTACCACAGTACCTATATTTACCCTGTGTGAACATTTGTTTTTGGTTAGACGAGAACTTCGTGTAGAATCGCACCGTGGCCTGGTTCTGACGTAGGTATTAAATCTTGGGTTTGGACCTCAAACATTGGAGGGTTAAGTTGAGGATTTAATTTCTGGGTTAGGTTGTAAGTTGATAGACTGGTTAGGGACAAAACCTGATCTCAGAGTGAGACTTCCAAGTCCTGAGAGGTTGGGTTTAGGACATATAACCGCACTGTCTAGCGTCTGCACCGTTGTATGCTTGTTTGGGCTGAAGTTCTCCTGGTCTCTCTGCTTCCTTGTGCTGTTAAACAACATGTTTTCGTTCGCAAACATCTGTGCTTTCATTTTTCCTAACACGAACCCTTCTTAAACGACGCCACCTCGCAAAATCCATGTTATCTGGACCTCCCTGATGTTTCTCCTGATCTGAACTTGGCTGCAGAGTTTGGATGTTATTCTTATTCCTGCACAGCCATCTGTCACCATGGTTACTGCAGGTTACCTCTGTATGCATACCTGGCCTCAGACAAGAAGCGGATCTTCAGCTCTGGAGGCAAATCTTCTTTACAAGTTTTGACAGCGACGGCGATTTTGTCACGCTGCAGCGTTCCTTTGAACACCTCGCCAAAGTTACCCTGGCAACAGAGGGCCAGCAGGGAATGATGGGAAAATTTTAAAAAAATTAAGACATGCAATTTATGACAGGAGAAAACAGGAAGTGAGATCACCTTTCCCAGCAGCTCTCCCAGCACCACGTCCTCGTGGTTCAGGATCCACTTCTTGTCCTGCACAGAAAGTCAGACGGTCAGGTTCACGCTTCCAAGCCCACGTTGGTGTAATGCTGCAGAGCTGGTTACCTTGATGACGGGGTTTAGCAACACAACTCCAGACTTCTTGGTGATGACCTGTTTGGTAGAGAAGTGGTGCTCGATCAGCTGAGGGATGGTGGAGAAGCCGGTGCCTTCAAAACGGTACTGACTCTACCAGAGAGAGAGAGGCAGGATGAGCTTTATTTGTGGGTCTCCTCCTTCTGGAATAATTATATTAACATTATTAGGTGTTTATGCTACACTCATACACTGTGGAACTTTTTTTTTGAACACTCTTACTGTTGTGTGTCTTACTGCAAGTCTCAGGTGTGAGTTGTGGATATTGAGTGAGTCGCAGGTGCGTCCCAGATGTGTGAATACATACATCGGCGTACTGGATGATGAAGTGTCGTCTCTGATCATCAGAAAACACAGACAGGACGTACTCTCCGGGTTTTCCATGACTCTCTCTGACCAGGAAGTCTCCCTGTTGCCGTAGTAACTCCTGAGCCTCAGTGCGGGGGATGGCTCCATGGTACCACTCCTGCTCTGCTAGGGGGCGCTCCGATGTGGGGATCACATCAAAAAACTGCTGTGGGGAGGAACACAAGAAAAAAAAATCTGAAGTTAAAAACAGGCCTCAACTTGTTCTTGAGTTATCCTTATTGCTGAGGTGCACAAAAACAGTACATTTTCCTGCCATCAAGTAGAAACCCGAGGCGATGAATGACCCTAATAGAATCATGATACTGACAGCAACCAAATAACACCTGAACGCCATCCTAGAGACTTAGAGGAGTGGTGGCCTAGTGGTTACAGTGGTGGGCTTGGGCATCCCTGCTCAGACTTCTGCCCCGCGACCCAGCCCCAGATAAGCAAATGAAGATGGATCGATGGATGGATGATCACTATGAATCTAACCCAGCCCTTTAGTCTGTTATTTGAGAATACAGATGCAGAGACTGACAGTTTCTTTAATTCATCCCTTCATGAAGAGGTGAAACAGGACAGTATAGAGATGGAGGGGGTAAAAGAGGACAGCATGGGGGTGTTACAAAGTAGGAAAGTGGACCATAAAGCTGTTTTCCAGATGATGAAGTGAAGTGAAGCTTACTGAGGACGAGGAGCCCAGCATGGCTTTAGTAGGTCGAATCATCCCAGCCAAAGACTGACGGAGGGTATCAAAGCGAGAGCTCTTCTCCTTCACTTTGTCCTGAAACACACACAGTTACTGAGGATGCAGGAGGGGTGGACTCTGTAAGAAACAAAAGCCTATATTTCAGAATAAAAGCTCTCCATTCAGCTCTGATAATCTAAAACAAATAGTGCGTTTATTCTGAATGGGAAGCTCTTCCCATCTGCTTTGCAAGCTAGTCACCAGCACATGAGAAGTGATAAGATGTTTACAGTGGATCCTACAGAGCGGGTGTCATCCTCATACTGCAGCGCAGGGGGGGCTGGCGGAGGGGGAGGTGAGGCAACTGCCGCAGCCATCTTGGCGTCCAGCAGGGCCTTCTGAGAGAGGAGGCGTGCCTCAGAACTGTGCAGTGATTGGACGGTTTGGCGAAGTTCAAGAAGAGAGAGTTTCTGACTGAGCAGCAGGACACAGCTGAGGGGCGAGAGAGACAGACAGACAATGAGGATGCATAAGGAGAGAGTGGGTCTGGCTCTGCCTCCTGAAACTCACTCGCTCTTCCTCTCAGTGCTCTGCTGACTCGTCTGGATTTTGGCATCAAGGTCGTCGGCCAATGCTTCTTTCGTCCGCAGATTCTGCTGAGTTAGTGCCAGCTCGTCCGTGGTTGATGACAACCTGCAGAAAACAAAACAGTAACCTCTTTACAACTAACTGGTACCAGGAGATCAATGATGAGTGTGATTAGATCCAGAAACCTGTTAATCTGGTGTGCTAATGGTGCACATATTATTATGTTTTTTTTGACAGAAGTTACCCTTAGTAATCTGTAACTTTTGCAGATAAAAGATCTGTCAGTGTGGCAAAATTACTTAGCAGGTACTCACGTGGCCTGCAGGCTTTCGGCCGTCAGCGTGTTCCACAGGATCTCATTGGCCGGAATACTGTCTGTCTCTTCCAGTAGAGATGCATCAAACTCGATGCTCGCCTCCGGCGTCTCCGGAGACCTGAGTCACATTCAGGCAAGTTGTTACCACGTCAACGGGAACAGGGATAACCGTGAGGCTGGGTCTAACTGACCTGTAGGCATCAATGAAGTGTTGGTACTCAGCAAGGGGGTCAATCTGCTGGATAGCGGCGGAGATCTCCTGATGGACCTTCACAATCTCCTCCGTCAGAAGACTGCTGATCTCACAGTACTCCTCCAGAATACTTTTACTACAGTAGTACACACAAATACTGCTGATCTCACAGTCCCCCCACAAAAGTACTTTTACTACTATAACAGAGCTGAATTACAGTGTGGGTGAGGTCCTGCAGGCTGTGTGTGGTCATGTGGGATGAGTGGCCAGGCTTATGGTCATGTAGCCAGTGTGGTAGTGTCATGTATCGTGTGCTGCTGTGGTGATGTGACTCACAGCGCCAGAGTCATATCCTCCTGCATCCTCTGCAGCGAGTCCAGCAGCCCCGGCGCGGCATGGTGGCGGTGCTCCTCCTGCTGTGTTTGAGCACCACAAACAGCCAGAACATAATGGTTGTGAAGGTTGTGGAGCTTCGTCATCGATTTGTCGTAGCGGTCACGTGCTCGCTCTGTCTCCCGGCCTGTTATTGGGTGAGACAAATGGAAGAGGACGAGTCAGGATTGCCGGACCTCCAGGTCAGGTAAATAGGCCGACCAGCACCCACCTTTGGCTAGAGCCTCTCGGTACTTCTCTTTGGCGTTGTTGGCATCACGGCTCAACTGACGATACGTCGCTTTCAGCTTCTCGAGGTCTGTTCTGGTCACCTAACAAGAAAAGAGCAAACGGAGAGTGTAAGCAGAGTTTCAGGGACAAAAGCAGACCCTGTCCCATGCTTCCCCAGTATACCTTGTAGTTGTGGCTCTCCAGCTGCAGATGAAGACTCTGGTAGCTCTTCTTCACCTGCTGCTTGTCTCGGATCAGTGTGGCCAGGCGGTGCAGGGGACCAGAGTTCAGGTCATCTGCATGGCTCCTCATGACCCGCCCCAATGCCTCCGTATGCCGGACTACTTGTGACCATGACTGACACACAAACACACACATCATTTACCTGCAGAGTGCTTATATGTGGATTGACAGAGGAGGGGGGTGGCTCACCTTGCTGACAGTGCTGATGTAATCAGCACTTTCCTGTTTCTCCGTTTGCTGAGTCATGCTGAGCAGCAGGGCAGCGTACTCTTTATCACTTTTGACCCGCAGTGTCATGAAGCGCTTCACCGTCTCCAGCAGCTAGAACGTAACACACGATTTTAGTACTTCACCCCACAGTGGAGAATATTTATGGCGTACATGACCCTCTCCAGAAGCTTGAAGTGCATCTATACACCTGTATGAGCCGTACCTTTAACTCCCAGTCCTGCAGCTTCAGTAATCCTTCATGGGAGTTTCTCAGATCCCGACCGAAACCCATCCTGGATCAGTCTGTTTCTAATAGTGTGGCCAGGAGAGGAATGATTGCATGGTCCTCTGTGAAGAGAAAGACAAGCCCCCTTTACATCAGTGATACCCTGTGTTTAATACACAATTCTAGCGCGTCGCCTGCCCTTTTTGAATTAACTGACTCGAGTTGGAAGTCCGAGGTAATATCAACCCTCCAAGTGCACGGCAGGTCCTGAGTGGGATTTGTTGACATAACCTGAGCACAACCCATGATAGGGGAGTGTTTTTTTTTTTAATTATGCTCATTACAGTAACAATCATCTCCAGAGGTTCCAGAATAGAACCAGCCTTCTTTATCAGCTTGTTAGGTTTTTCTTTAGTCCCTGGCTCTGGTGCTGCTCCCCAAACAAATGACTGCAGATGTGATTGACCTCTTCACAACTAACTAAGAAAATATTCATCATTATGCTGCAAATGCTGAAGAACCTAAGCAAAGAGCTTAGCTTGTCATCTCCTTTGTCTTATTCAGCTTCAAGATGAGATTGTTTCCACACCATGCCACAAAACGGTCCCCCAGTTCTCTGTCCCCAGTCTCTTGTCCATCACCGATAAAACCCCACACCTGCAAAGTAATCTGAGTATTTCTGCAGGTGACAGGACTCCAACTTGTACTGGAAGTCCGAGTTGTACAGCGTGAAGAGGAACGGTGAGAGTACAGATCCCTGTGGTGCTCCTGTGCTGCTGACCACCTGCTCAGACACACAACCTTCAGTCTCACAAACTGTGGTTTGTCAGGTAGTCAGTAAACCAGGTGATGGTGGAAGTGTCCCCCTGTGTCTTCTGGAGTTTCTTACATAGTAATGCAGACTGGATGGTGTTAAATGCACTGAAGAAATCAGCTCCTGATGTGGTAGGAGACAATGTTTGAACAGCACATAAACTCATCACTGAGGTTGCAGATGAGACAGCTGAGGTGTGACAGGGACGCTGTAGGTCAAGGGAGTATGGGAGGTCTGTTTGGTTGGGGGAAGGAGAGAAGGATGCTGGGATTATTTCTGAACTGAACCAGTTGAAGAATGTGTTGAGTTCATTGACTCTGTCTAGACTTCCATCTATCTGGTCCTCAATAATTCTGTCTCCATCCCTGGAGGCTCTTTTTGTCTTGTTGAGGAGCTCTTTCAGGTCACGGGTGATCATCCTCTGGTGGGGGTGATGTTGTCCTCAGACGTTGATATAGTCACACACTCGGTCATGTCATTGATCTCATCTCCATGTGATCACAGAGTTCATCCCAGCCTGTAGCTTCAAAACACCCACGCAGTTTCTCCAGCTTCCTGTGGCCACCTCCTCACAGTCCTTTTGGTCACAGATGCCTCTGGATGATGGGTTTGTTGGTGAAGGAGAGAAAGATCATGATCTGCCAGGCTGAGAGCAGGCGGTGCAGAGGAGCTGTCTGCATCTCTGATGTTTGTATGAAACACATCCAACGTTTTGTTTTCTCCGGTGGAACACTTGAAAAACTGGAAACATTGGAACGTGGATCTGTCAGACAGACGTGGTGGAAATCACCAGTGACGCTACAAACCTGCTGGGTTGTTGAGTCTGTCGCTTAGCAACAGCAGAGCTGATGACGTCACATGCAGCATCTGTACCAGGTGATGGTGGGATGTAAACTGCCACTACAATAACACTGGTGAACTCTGTCTGTAGATCGGTGGTTCCCAAAGTGGGGAGCACAGTCTTTAAAGGGGTGTTGGTATGAATGAAAGAAAAAAAAACTGCTGTCATAATGGACATGTTTTGATGAGGAGTTGTTCATGTTTTTAAACACATTATGCAGTCTGTGCAGTGTGGAGACATTTTTTTTAATGTATTAATAGCAATGTTGAATTTTGTTACACAGTAAAAAAAAAACACTGAAAAAAATAGTGACAGTAAAAAATACTGTTACACAATGAATAAAAACAGTTACACTTGAAATAATTACACTGTAAATGTGGTTTGTTGTTTTGTTATTTAACACTAGAATAAATAATTGTGTCTAAACAAAATCTACAGGTCTGTCACTTCCTGACTTTTTCTAATTATGTGCGTTTTATATTTCCTGAAGTATTGGACATTCCTGAAGTATTGAAATGCCACAGCAATCTACAGGATTGCTGTGGTATTTTAATCTCTGAGCTGGACCCCACAAAAAAAGAAAGAAAAGTCCACGGACAGCTGTTAGACCTTTGATGTCCACGTAAGGTAGGGATGGTTTTTACACGGACATTACTTTGCTAATACAAATTTTATACATATTTTATAGCCACACACACACACACACACACACACACACACACACACACACACACACACACACACACACACACACACACACACACACACACACACACACACACACACACACACACACACACTTTTGTGTGTGAACTGCATTTTGCATGTTTGTTTATTGTACTTTGGTAAACTTTTGTGGAGTGTGCTGCTCCTTTAACATATTTTGTACATTTTGAAACGTGCGTGCAAACATTTTCTTATAAACCAATTAGGGGCCCAGCAGAAAAAGTTTGAGAAAAACTGGTGTAGATAAGAAGGACAGAAACTGACAGCTAACAGTTCAATATCACGTTGCAGAAACGATGTTTCACAGTGGCGTGTCTTGGATTACACCATCTGTTGTTGAAAAGAAATGTAGTCCCACTGCCCTTCCTTTTTCTTTTTTATTCTCTGCCTGCCCGTATCGCGTGAAAGCTGAGCAGACAGACAGGTCAGGAATATGCTCCTGCAGCCATGTCCCGCTGAAACTCCAGATTTATCATCATCATTGCTTCAAGCCCATCCATCTTAGTAAGCAGAGACCTGACATTACAGATGATCACATTTGGATGGTTTAAACTTCTCTCTCTACTTTGCACCTCCTCTACATCCACATCTCTTTAACTCTTGGTGCATTTGGTTGTTAGACTAGGTATTATCTGGCTTATCATAACAGGTGGTAAAAAAGGAAAATGTAACAACCAGAATAATATCAATGAAAGAGGCTCAGTTTAAAAGCTCAGAAGTACATAAAATGGTAGAAACAGACAAAAATAATAAAATAATGCCTGGAATGAAGCATGGAAATATCCAAAACATGCAGAACAGCACCCACAATGTCTTTTGAAATGGACAGCACTGGTTAGACTGATAATCCTCTTGGTATCCAAGTGTGAACACGTGTTGAGTTCTGTACACTACATAAACCCCAGGGGGAAATCTGTTTACACCCAGCAGTACCAACAAATACCAGTTGCTACACATAGAACAATGTCTGCAACAATGTAATGTTAAAATAAGACTCAAATCACAAAAAAATATGACATTATATAACCAGCCACAGAAGAAAATATGTAAAAGTCACAGTGTCTTAAAAAAACCCCAACAAAAACACCCAATAACAACTGCAATAACAGTTTTGCATCAGGTTGTGTTGGCCACGCCCACTTTCTACACCCAGTGTTAAAACTTGAACACGAACGTCATGAACGTATTACGCTGAAACTGAGCAGGGATGCACTTAAGCCCCGTTACCACTGAGCGGTTCAGTCCGGGTCGGTACAATTCAGAAGGGTTAGAATGAACCAGCCGATTCAGATGGGCATTCCCACTGCAACTCAGACCATGACAGGACATGCGGGGTATAGACCAAATGCCCAGCGTAGCATCAAAGTAGTGTGATGACAACAAATGCGAAGCTACAAACAACAACAATGGAGTTCATCCAGCAGGTTATTTTTGTTCTGGCTTTTTGGTTCTTTATATGAGAAGGTTGCGAGCGGCGAACAGATACAGAGCCAAAAAGAGGAGAAAACGTATGGTGTCGACTGAATGGCAACATGGTTTGATTCACACTTTTGTTGTGGGCAGTGAAGTTTTTTCTGTCCAACAAACATCGGGTTGTATCATGTAACGCCAGTACCTCCACCCCAACCACACAATTTTCCTACGGACCTGCAACTGAAGTGGTCCCAGAAATGGTGCGGTTTGGTTCAGTTGTATGGGAGCCTTTTATAATCAAAACACACAAACTAGCGTACCCAACTGTACTGACTCGAACCGAATCGCTCAGTGGAAACAGGGTCTTACTGACCGGCATTAATGATTTTCACCAGCCAACCTGACCTGTAACCTGTCAACCTCACTTATCACTGATTCCACTGCAGCAGGTTTTACATGGGTGTCATATGTATGGCGGCCCATCTGCTGTCAAAGCAATGCTTGAATTCAGCTGGAGTGTCAGTATAGAAATATTTCCTTGTGACTAAATCATAGATTTAAAACCAATGGAAAGATGAGCCCAAATGTTACCTATAGGTTTTTCCAAGAGGTGTTTTGAAGTGCCGTCTTGTAATGCACGTTCCAATGTTGTAACCTGGAAAGCATACCGGAAGCCAGCATTGAAACTAACCATAGTCTCGAGCTCAGAGGAAATAACACCAACTAATGCTAAAGTCGGCACTGACGTTTCCTTTAGTCTGGTCCTCAGAGTACAATAGAAAAACTAAAAGGTTAGAAAAACATAGCTAGCACTGATTCTAACGCAAGTGTCGCCCTCACAACAAAACTTAACTAAAATTCAAAAGTTGGCACTAGAGCCAACTCTGGCCTCATACACAGGAAATAAAATTAAAAGTAAAGTTAGCACTGGTGCTAACATTAGCTGTGTCCTCACAGCAGATGACACTAAACTAATGCTAAAGTTAGCACCGAGCCTAAGGTTAGCCCCAGGAAAAAACTAAATCTGAATCTAAACTTAGCGTTCACTCCAATATTAGGCTCGTCCTCACAGGGAATAACTAAAACTGAAGCTGAATTCAGCATCGTTAGTCTTGTCATCCTCAGAAACAACCCCAAACTAGAGCTAAAGTTAACACAAAAGCTAACGTCAGTCCGGTCTGTAGAAGACACGACACGAAGCATGCACCGGGTCTATCGGTGGTTTTCTTTTCATGGGAAACAAGAAACACTAAAGTCACCACTAACCCCAACACTAGTCTCACCTTACAGGAAATAAAAAAAACAAATGCTAAAGTTAGCACAGAGGCTAACGTTAGCCTCATCCTCATATGAAATAAACTAAAGCTAAAGTTAGCACTGATTCTAACCCCACTCTCATCCCCACAGGTGACGCAAAACCAGTTAACGTTGGCACTTATCCTAACGCTGTCCTTGTCCTTACCGCGACTGTTGGAAGAGGAGGACAACAGCCCCACCGAAGCTGCCGCTTGCCTCGTCCTCGTAGGAAATACCAGAAAACTGCAGCCAGCTTAGCCGCGGCGCTGCGCTGGCCTCGGAGCTAACGCGTCTGATACGGATAACGGAAGCCTCCAGCTACCGCAGCGGAGGACTTCGTACAAACTACAGGAAGGAACAGTGTCTGTTCGCACCGGCCTGCAGCAGCTGCACAGCCCGTGTCTGATCTCGGTTCTCCGCTGGCTTTTGCTCCCCGTAGTTGGGGTTAAAGTTAGCTCCAGCTCGGTCTGCGGGGTTGGAGTTAGCCCAGGTTTAGTCCCGGTTTAGTCCCAGTTTAGGGGTTAAGTTACGTTTCAGCTCCGTTTCCGTACCTAGAAGCGGTTCGATGCTGCTGCAAACTCGCTGTCCGGTCACCGCGGTACTCTCGCGTCCTTCAGCGGACTCATTTTTCTCCTCGTCCCGGTGTTTTCCTCCTCCTGTCGTCCGGCTCGGGGCTAACAACTAACGGCTAACAGGGAGGGGCTTCCGCGGGAAGCGGAAACGCAAGAGGAGGGGTGGGGTTGTGGGGGCGCAGTCACGTGACATTTGACACAAAGCGCAAATAAACAACATGAGCGCAGAGATCCAGGAGGACGAGACTGCTGGTCGCCAGCACAGGACCCATGGACCCGCTACCGACCCTGGACTAAGGATGGTGAAACCGAAGTTTTGTGAAGCTCTGAACCACACAACTGTCGTGAAATCGACCCACTGCTTCTAATAATTGATTTCAGTCAAAATAGCGACACCTGCTGGGCGTTTTTGATGCATCTGAGAAGAGGTTTTATTACTTCTCCACTGTCATGGGTGTCTGACTCAGTGTTTAATAAAGAACATATTCCCAACCTCGACTTATTGTTTTCTTCTGTTGTGAGTAAAAAAGACGAGAGGGTGGTAAAAGGTAAATTTCTTTTATATAGCAGTATAAGATAGTAATGTAGCTTACATAGAAAATACTAATCTGTAATAACACTGTCTTTTGCAGCTAAATCTGTATTTTTGAATTGAAAACATAAGAGAATATGCTGCTTATGCAATTAGAATAGTGATTGTGTTGCAGTATTTATGAAATTGTATTACAAAGAATCTGAGACGAATGCACACATTAACCACTCCAAATGTTTTCATGCACAGAAACGCATGTTAGTTGCCTCTGGCCCTTCCTCACTCCCCCATATCACTGCTTTCATACCCTTGTCACTTCTTGCTTGGATTAATGCAACTCCCTTGTCTTTGGTCTCACTTGTGAGCAGGCATCCCAGCAGGCAATACTGGAGGAGCATCATCCATCCACC
>CM026215.1:22907799-22967799 GCA_014839995.1 Xenentodon cancila | reverse complement strand
CTTGTCTGGATCAGTCAAAACTTTTAAAAAGTATCAGGACCATGACCAAGACCAGGACCCAGGATCTATACCAGCACCAGGATCAAGACTAAGACTCTAACAAGTTCCAGGATCAAGACCAAGACCAGGATCTCCTTAACAGAAAAACCTGGACCAGAAGAAAACCGGTGAGTCACATGACCAGGAGGTAAAACTCCTCAGACCTGTACCTTAGTATAGTACGACAAAGTACAGTCAGTATTGTGGGACTACAGATTACAAAAGCTATGTAGAACTACAGAGTACAGCAGTGTCGTGTTGAGGGTTCAGTGTATTTTATAATTTATTTTATAACAAGAACTAAAAAGCTTGATCTCCTCTTTAGATTCAGAGAAAATCAGGTTGAGACACATTTAGAAAAGGTTTTTTATAAATAATTCAAATATTGATTTCCTGATATGAACCAGAGTCCTGAATCCAGAATATTCAACATTGAACATTTAGAGTTTTTTTCTTTTATTTTTACATGTTTTTTGTCTAAAGAGAACAGAACCTGTTCTCTGGGGCCTCAGCTCCAGTACAGATGCTGGTCCCGCATCTGTACGGGACCAGCATTTGTACCATGCTGGTCCTGTATAAACATGCAGTATAGACAATATGTCTCTCTGGGTTTTGCTCAACATCAGACCAACGGTGAGGAGGCCCCATCCTGAAAGCGCATTAGTTCGGGCTCATATTGAGATCCTGTTCCTTCTCTCGTCAAACAAGACTCGGAAGAGCGAAACGTCCTGTCATGGGAAGCTGCTGCCACCACCTGGCAGACACGTGGATTATATAATTTATTCTGACTGCGGTACTTTGAAGTTCATAATCATCCATCTATTATATAACCACTTATTTAAAAGCAGACGGGAATCTGCAGGAGCCTATTGTCTGTAGTCTTGATGAGCTCAATGCATCTACTACAGGGACTTTTTTTGTCCAGTCATCAATTCTAAACTGGTCCAACGTTATCATATTGGGTGTGGTCTGGTAGTGGTTTTTCAGTCAGACCAGATTCTTAGTTGGAGTGAAGTCTGGACTTTGGCTAGAACATACAGAAACATTTAAATGTTTTCTCTTAAACCTCTAAAGAGAATCTTCAGTGGTATCTGATCATTCATGGAAGGTAAAGATCCGAGGGTCAGATCTCTGGCAGACACAAACAGGTTTTCCTCCAGAACTTGCTTGTACTTGGCTCCAACCATGATTCTCTCTGTTCTGACCATGTATGCAATATATTTACACACAGTCTGTTCTCAGTCGCTGTGTTAAGTCTCTGTCTGAAGTCATGGTCTGAGGTGTCCACCTGAGGCGTAAGTTCTCTGTCTGAGGTCAGAGGTCTCTGTCTTCAGTCCTTTTCTAAGGTTTGAGGTCTTTGGTCCCTGTCTGAGGTCTTTGTATGAAGTCTGGTGGTGCAGCAGACCACCAACGCAACAGCACTGTTCAAAACCTCCACTCAGTTTTTAAATTCTTCTCTCTCCCTATTGTCTGTACAGAAGTTTCTCAACCCGACTGGATCTTCTCCTCTGATCGGCCAGTTTACAGATTGATTGACCGGTCTTGGCCTGGTCCTGAGTGACGTGACCATGTCGTCAAACATCAGTGTCTCCCTAGAAAACCCCTACGGTCTGGTGACCATTCCACGGGCAAAGCTCCGGCCTTCTGATGACGGGATGGTGATAGCCAATCCAATGGCACTGAGCAGCGAAGCCGGGAACCCGTATGTGGTGTCAAGCTCCGCCCCACCTCCGCCGTACATGGTGAAGGAGGATGCGGGCGAGGAGGAGGGGAGGAGGTACTGTGCCTGCTGCTACCGCTGCAGGAAGAAGTGACATCGGGAGAAGGTGACATCACAGCAGCAGGAGGAGGTGACATCAGAGCAGGAGTAAGACGAGACATCACAGCAGTTGGAGGAAGTGGTGTCCCAACAACAGGAGGAAGTGACATCATAGCAGCAGGAGGAGGTGCTGTGATTGGCTCAGATGTTTTTATTTGCACCTCCTGAGAAATGACTGAGGAGACAGAGAAATGAAGACATAAACACGGAAGGAAGACGAGGTTGGCTTAAGGTTAGATAAAAGGATGCAACCCCCTCGTCAGCCATGTTGTCTGAAAAAGTTCCAGATAAATTCTGAACATGTTTCGTTGGAACCATGACGTTCTTGGTGAAGCTCAGCTGAAGAACACTGAGAACTCCAGCTGAGAGTCCCAGGAAAAATAGTGCACAAACCTGAACCAGGGTCTTTGCAGAACCAGAACCTCCACATGGAGCTTTTTTGGAGAGACTTTAGTTCCTCTGGAGCTTCGACCTCTAGTACACCAGTATAGGCTTTCTTCTCAATCTGCTACAAATGCTACAAATGGACTGTTTTGTGAACAAAGGGCTGCTGCTGACTTCAAATATCCTGAGAATCTGGGACTGAAGGATCCCGAGTCTCCTGGGACTCCCGGGCTCTGGTACTATGAGTCTCCTGGGTCTCTGGTGCTATGAGTCTCTTGGGAATCTTTAGGACTTTGGGACCCTGAGTCTCCTCGAACCCTTTTGGACTCTGGGATCTGAAGTGTCCTGGGATCCCAGGACTCTGGTATTATGAGTATCTTGAGATCCCTATGACTCTGGGTCCCTGGGACCCTGTGTCTCCTGGGACTTCAGGAGTCTGGGAGTATGAGTCTCCTGGGATTCTGGATCTCTTGAGACCCTTTGGGACTCTGAGATTTGGGTTCTTTTTGATTGATATGTTTTCTTCTTTTCTGCTGCACACAAACACTTTCAGGCCAAAAATGGTTGCTGCTTCTCTGCGGTTGCCATGACAACAACTCAGGAAAAGCTTCATTGATCATGTCTGATGATGTCATTGAATACTGTCCTGAAACAGCATGTTGGATGTGTCTGATGTGTTCCTGATTGTTGATGACGGGTGGAGATTAGTCTGATTTCTCATCATACTCACGGTTCGTGGAATACATCAGTAATATTGATCGCCATGTTAACTTATCACATCTGTCACGTTTGATTTTGTACTTTTAGAGCTCATTTTAAGTTTTGTTAAGAAGCAAACATGAACCGTCTGAAAATGAAGTGCTGCTCATAAATGTGGATGTTTCTGATTGACCTCTTTTTGCTGTAAAACGTTCAGTACAGGATGTGAATTTCTTCCAAGAAGCTGAAAAGTGTTTTTCCAAAAATTATTTCCATATTTCATTCAATCATTGGAAAGATTCTGTATGAAGGAGTTTTAAAAGTAGAAACAGTTGAGACTGGGATAAAATCATTTTCTGATGACATAAATAACTCAATAAAAACATTATTTTTATGATTATAAATTCTGAAAGTCTCATTCACACCATGTTCTCGGATCTTACATGTCATCTTAATCAAAGACCAAACATAAATGCAGCCTCTGGAGGTCACAAGTGTCTTTTTGAGCCGGTCCCAAGCCTGGAGAGGGTTGTGTGTGGAAGGATGTCCGACGTAAAACCTATACCAAACTAAACATGTAAATCACAAGATCCATGAACCCCATACTGGATCGGTCGAGGCGCGGGTTAACAACAGCCATCAACACTGATGGTTCAAGCAGTTTTATCACGATGTGGATGGAAGAGAAGTAGGAGTTATCTTGAAGGAGGAGCTTCTTCGGAACGCTCTGGAGGCTAAAAACGTGTCATAGTGATGAATCTGAAGCCAGACATTGAAGCTGTGATGTTCAGTATTGTTAGTTGTTATGCTCCACAGGTTGAAATGAAATGGCTGTAGTGAATACAGGAAGGCAGGAACATTGGGTGTCTTAAATGAGTGGAGGTAGGAACACTTAGGTCGACTACATCTTGCATAAATGAAGTAACCTGAAGGAAAGATAGTGGTAGGGGAGAGTGTAGAAAAGACCGCAGATGATGATGGTGGGTAGGATGACTCCTGTGGTGAAGAAGATGAAGAGGACAAAGTTAGAGCAGAGCATGAAGTGGTGGAAGCTGAAAAGGAAGAATGTTGTGTGGTTTTCAGTGAAGAGTTGAGACTGGCTCTGGGTACAGCGAATGTGATCAGGGAGACGGGCAGGAGAATACTTGGTGTGTCATCGGGGAGGAAAGGAGACAAGGAGACTTGGTGGTGAAATGAGGAAGTGCAGGAGTGTATACAGAAAACGAAGTTGGCTAAGAAGAGGAGGGACACTGAGAAGACAGTAGTGTACACGGAGATGCAGCGTAAGGTGGAGGTGAAGGTGGCAAAGGCCAAACTAAGGGGGTATCATGATTCGTGTGCTAGGTTAGACAGCAAGGAGGGAGACAAGGATTTATACAGGTTAGCAGAGCAGAGACAGAGACGGGAAAGGTATCCCGCAGGCTAGGGTGAAAGCCTGATGTAGGAAACATCACATAAAAATACAAATTTAATAAAAGAAAAGAAATATTTGAATCAAAAACACTTCATATTTTGTATTAAAACAATTTCTGAATAATTAATTTTCTTATCATTATAATTACATTAGGTAAATTTACATATTCTTTTAATTTTGTTGTTTTATTTCTTATAATTTTGTATGTATGAAACCTCTTTTCCCAATTTTTTGATTAAAGGAGACGCTGCAAAAATCTCATACATTCATGTACCAAAGATGATACATCTGGCATTATAGGTTTAAGGACAGAGGTAGACATGTATAAGAAGTACTTTGATGAGTTGAATCAGGATACATGGGTGGCGTTGCTGATGGCGCCTGTGCTTGGCCTTGCCGCTGCTGCGGTGCAGTCACAGAAATGAAAATGATTATTCCTGCTTTTGTTTCTTCACAGCTGGATAACTGCAATTCTCTTTTTACCCGTCTGAGCAAAGGATGCCTGAATAGCAGCAGCCCATTCAAAATGCAGCTGCATGCCTTTTATCCAACTCCATGAAACCATACCATATTACTCCCATTTTAAAATCGCTTTATCAGCTTCCAGTCAATTGTAGGAACACTTTTAAATTCTTAAAGTTCAAAGCTCTAAATTATATGGTGCCTCATTATATCTCTGAGCTCTGGTGCGTGTACTCTTGTGGTCGTCCTCTGAGGTCATCTGAGCAGAGATTGCTGCTGGTCCCTCGTTCTCATTTCAAAACACGTAGTGATTGGGAGAAGAATATTAAAGTGGTGCAGGACATGTCTTCAAGTTCAAAATTACTAAGTTCAAAATTTCAAAATTACTTCATTTATTTGTAAAGGGAAATGAATAGTTGCAGTAGACATTTAGTGGTCCTGTCCACGTAGTATGTAAGTTGTAAGACAGAGGTGAGGTGTGCTGTAGGCGTGACAGAGGAGTTCAAGGTGGGGGTGGGACTGCATCAAGGATCAGCTCTGAGACCCTTATTGTTTGCTATGGTGATGAACAGACTGACAGATGAGGTAAGACAGGAATCCCCATGGACTACAATGTTTGCAGATGACATTGTGATCTGTAGTGAGAGCATGGAGCAGGTAGACGAAGATCTAGAGAGGTGGGGGTATGCCCTGGAAAGGAGAGGAATGAAGGCGAGCCGCAGCAATACAGAATACATTTGTGTGAATAAGAGGAGCCCAAGTTGAACAGTAAGGCTACAGGGAGCAGAGATAAGGGTGAATTTTAAGTACTTAGTACCCTGTATAATCCCTGTATAAATTGAGCAAGAGTTTAGTGTTTGGCAATAAGTCAGGTTCATTTCAAGTGAGAATTGGACCCCGCTAAGGCTTTGTCACCGATTCTATTCATAACTTTTGTGGAGCACATTTCTAGGAATGGCGAGGGTCCAGATGATGTGGTCCTGTTAGATTCATTGGGTTGTGATCTTCAGCCTTTGCCAGAGCAATTCACAGTAATTCAAGGCAATTCAATTTTATTTTTACAGCATCTCTTCCACTACAAGTTGACTTTAGTTGCTTTCCAGAGACAAAGAACATGACCCCCAAGCAATTATTAAATAAAAAATGTCAGGTAAAAACTCTCCTAGCAGAAGAAAACCCTTAAGCCAAACAGTGGTAAGGAAAAATTCCCCTTTAAAAGGGAAGAAACTTGATCAGGACCTGGATCATAAAGGGGGGACCTTCCTGCCGCACCTGATTCGATTTTAGTGTATCAAATGCAGCACTAAAGTCCAACAAGAGAAGCACAGATACAAGTCCACTATCAGATATTATTGCTGACTTTCACCAGCACAGTTTCTGTGCTCTAAATTCAATTCAATCTTATTTTATTTATATAGTGTCTATTACAACACAAGTTGCCTCTAGGTGCTTTCCAGAGACCCAGAACATGACATAACAACAAGAAATAATGACTGAAACTTTATTTCTTGATTATTTCTGTGCTAATAACCAGAGTTGAGCTGCCACTACTTTTTCATACATTTTTATATAAAAGGGAGATTATATATAGGTCAATAATTACCTAACAGTCTAAAATACAAGTTGATGGTTTGGATGAAACTTTGGTTCTTGTTAATATAGAGAGATCAGTTTGTATAGAAAGCTCAACTGGACAGAAACAGTACTGTAATCAACCTGCCCAATAAGGGCTTAGTCAGGGGCGAAAGAATACGACAAGGAGTGTAGTTATAGAAAAACAAATGAGTGTTTATTTCACAAATATAAAATAATGAATACAGAGTACACAAAGGGCACAAGGACCTGCAACTAAAGATCAATGGTAAGCAGTCCTAGCTTTGCAAAGGGCTTTCTTTATATACTATCAGACTGTCTTTTCAAAGTAAACAAGATTCTTCTAAATTTGTGGAACAACACTTTCTTTCCATCCTTTCTCGAGGTCTGCTTTAAAACCCGCAGTTGTAAATTAGATAAATAAGTGAAAGGAATACAACAGCATTCAAATAAGTGCAGCTACATGTAACCAAGACAACATTCAGATGCAGTCTGGGAAGTTAAAGGGGGGGTTGTGATATGTCTCGAATTGTTAGACTGGTGCGTGTTTAAGTGACTTGTCTGCTTTGAGCCTGTCCACTATTATTTTCAGTGGTGCTTGTACAGGTGTTTTGGTGAAAAGGGATGCGACATCATGTGATATTAATGTGTTATTGGTATATCATGTATCCAGTTGTCCATGATTGATGCGTGGACCTGTTCTTTTTCCTTCCTATTTAGTAAGAGTCTGTTCATTCTTTTCAATCGGTCGCTTCTTTGTTTTTATGAACTCTTTTTTTCATGCATATCAAGTGTTTTTGCACCACTGTTTTACTTTTTTGTTTAGATTGAATTGCATGAATTTCTATTTCTTTTTTGTTGTTTTTGTGTATTTATGTTATTTATTTTGTTCACTGTGCATTGTATTCGTTCTTACACCAGACTCATTTGTGCCTTCTTTATTGTTTGTTCCACGTTTTTTAGATGCAATCTGATTTATGATGTTTAGGCTGTTTGGAACAATTTCGTCGTCTCAGGTGAACAGGATACATCTCAGATGGTTCTTTGGCATGCCCGTTTCTTCATTAGCTGTTCCAGGTGGCCCCAGTCTGGTTAGAGTATACTAATTGACTATTGACAATGTGACTGCCTCAGCGATATCAAAAAGCATCACAACTCTCATATTTCATGCAGCTAGTTCCAGGTCTCCTCGTTCTGCCCATTTATCCCACTCAGAAGCAGGGTGGGTGGAGTCAGATCTTATTGACATGGTGCCATGTCAATTAAAAAGGCTTAGAGTTATTGGGAATATGTGGTTGATGTCACAGTGGGACATGTTCAGGCCTTTTATACATGGTGGTTCTCATTCTTAATACTTTCACTAATAGTGAAATCAAGGATTTTACACTCTGGCTGTGAAATCCATGTGTGTAGGTGTGTTTATATATGCTCAAACGTGCACATGTGTGTCTCTGTTGCCAGGAAACCAGTCTGAGTACACAAAGCTGCAACCTGATAGGCAGAAACCTGAGAGCAGCTCCACTTTCTGTTGGCTGATGCTCTCAGGTACCAGTATTGATCCTGCTGTCTGTGATCACACACACTTTGTCATCTTCCTCATCACATCTGTCGGAGTTAGTCAGTTATTGATGACGGGGTCGCTAGGCTTCATGTGAACAGAACGACTGATTTCTAACTTCTGGACTGATTTTCTGTTCAACGCTGCCATGGAAACGACATCTGTCAGTCCAGCAAGCCTGAATTATTGAGGAAGATCTCTGAGGCAGGAAGAAGAATGATGGGACAGAGACCTACGATAAAAGAAGAACCAACTGAGGATAGGGACTGAGGATGAGTACAGAGGAAGAAGTCAGAAGAGTGGAAAAAAGAAGGAAAACAAAAGAAAGAAAGGAGGAAAAGAAAAGGAAAGAAAAGAAAAGACAGATGAGAAACGTTAAAGAAGACAGGAGAGAAGAAAAAAATAAACCAGGAAAATAAAGACGGAGAATATCAACAAAACAAAAAAGTGAGAACAAAAAGAGGAAAACAACCTCCAGCAGCTCCATCTTCAGTCTCCACTAAACGAACCTCCAGCAGCTCCAGCCTTGGTCTCTACTAATAGAACCTCCAGGAGCTCCAGACTTTGTCTCCTCCACTAGAACCTTCAGCAGCTCCAGCCTTGGTCTCCTCCACTAGAACCTCCAGCAGCTCCAGACTTGGTCTCCACTAGAACCTTCAGCAGCTCCAGCCTATGTCTCCTCCACTAGAACCTCCAGCAGCTCCAGCCTTGGTCTCCACTAATAGAACCTTCAGCAACTCCAGCCTTGGTCTCCTCCACTAGAATCTCCAGCAGCTCCAGCCTTGGTCTCCACTACAAGACCATCCAGCAGCTCCAGCTTTAGTCTCTGCTACTAGAACCTCCAGCAGCTCCAGCCTTGGTCTCCTCCACTAGTACCTCCAGCAGCTCCAGCCTTGGTCTCCATTACAAGACCCCCCAGCAGCTCCAGTTTCCACTGCTAGAACTTTCAGCATATCCAGCCTTAGGCTCCACTACTCGAACCTTCAGCAGCTCCAGACTTGGTCTCCTTCACTAGAACTTCCAGCAGCTCCACCCAAAGCCTCCATGCTTAGGACCACCAGGACCTCCAATCTACAGTTTAGTTTTAATATGGTCTACAGTTTAGCTTCGATCTAACCTACCAACTTTTTCCTACTACGGTTAAAGATAAAGCTGGATACCAACCAGAAGTTGTTCTTCTCGTCGAGTCACAGTGAAAATGTCTCAGGACCAACAAAACAAAGATCAACAAGTGGAGGAAGAAGAGGTGACCTGTCAGCCACTCCCACCTGCTCCTTCCTCTGTTGCCATAGATACAATGATGTCACTAAAAAAACAGGACTTGGTGTGCATCATATGCTTTGGAAGCTATGACCTGGAAACAAGGTTGCCCAGGCGACTGCACTGTGGCCACGCCTTTTGTCAAGCATGTTTGAAGAGACTGGACACTGTTATCAATGAGCAGGTGAGCTATGACTTCATCATGATAATCAATGAGCAGGTCAGTTATGACATCAGATTAATTAATGAGCAGGTCAGTTATGACACCATCACATTGATCAACAAGCAAGTCAGCTATGACATCATCACGTTGATCAACGCGCAGGTAAGCTGTGGCATCATTATGGTCAACAGCAAGCAGCGTATGGTAACATCACGTGTTCACCTGTGCATGATCATGGAGCAGGAGAACCTGGAACGCCATATAAGAGTATTGGTTCTGGAAGCAGTGGATGTGACAGCAAACATCAAAACCAGTTTCAGGTCTGGCTCTGGTCCAGTTTCCAGTTTCCACCTCAGCCGCCATGTGTTGGAGTTTACCCCGGTGAGCGAGAGTGTCACTTCCTTACGCCTTCGGGTCGGGAAAAGGTCTCTTACTGTGGTTTGTGCCTACGGGCCAAACAGCAATACAGAGTACCCGGCCTTCTTGGAGTCCGTAGGAGGGGAACTTGATAGTGCTCTTACTGGGGCATCAACGCTCATGTAGGCAATGACAGTAAAACCTGGAGGGGAAGGGGGGTGATTGGGAGGAACAGCCTTCTCCATCTGAACCCGAGTGGTGTTCTGTTATTGGACTTCTGTGCTAGTCACAGTCTGTTCATAATGGACACCATGTTTGAGCATAAGGGAGTCCATCAGTGCACCTCCGGGAGAGCTTTGCCTGGATTCTGAGGGGGGCTGGGGACATTGAGTCAGAGTGGACCATGTTCTCTGCCTTACCTCTTACCGCGGCACCTCAAAGTTGTGGATGCAGGGTCTCTGGTGCCTGTCACAGTGGCAATCCCCGAACCTGGTGGTGGACACCGGAAGTAAGGAATGCCATCAGGTTGAAGAAGGAGTCCTATCGGACCATGCTGGTCTGTGGGACTCGTGACACAGTGGACTGGTACCGGCAGGCCAAGCAAGACACAGCTCAGGCAGTCCAGGAGGCAAAAACTCGTGGTCTGGGAGAAGATTGGTTAGGCCATGGAGGAGGACTATCGGTCGACACCGAAGAGATGCTGGCAAACTGTTCGGCGCCTCAGACGGAGAAAGCAGTACCCTGCCAACACCATTTACGCTGTGGGTGGGGAGCTGCAACTGAAGACATTGTCAGACGGTGAAAGGAACACTTTGAGGATCTCCTTAATCCCACCAACATGCCTTCCGCTGAGGAAGCAGAGGCTGGGGACTCTGCGGTGGATTCTTCAATCACCCAAGCCGAAGTCACTGAGGTAGTCCGTAACCTCCTTGGTGGCAGGGCACCAGGGGTGGATGAGAGTCGCCCTGAGTACCTCAAGTCTGGATGTTATAGGGCTGTCTTGGTTGACATGCATGTGCAACGTTGCATGGAAGTCGAGGACAGTCCACTGGAGTGGCAAACTGGGGTGGTGGTCCCAGTGGTCAAAAAGGGAGACCGGAGAGTTTGTTCCAACTATAGGGGGATCACAGTTCTCAGCCTCCCCGGGAAAGTCTACTACAGGGTACTGGAGAGGAGAAATCAGCCGATAGTCGAACCTCGGATTCAGGAGGAACAATTTGGTTTTCGTCCTGGTCGTGGAACACTGGACCAGCTCTATACCCTCCGCAGGGTGCTGGAGGGTTCATGGGAGTATGCCCAACCAGTCTACATGTGCTTTGTGGATCTGGAGAAAGCGTTCAACCGTGTCCATCGTGGTATTCTGTGGGGGGTGCTCCATGAGTACGGGGTCCGGGGCCCTTTGCCATGGGTTGTTTGGTCTCTGTACGACCGGAGCAGGAGCTTGGTTCGCATTGCCGGCAATAAGTCAGACCTGTTCCAAGTGCATGTTGGACTCTGACAGGGCTGCCCTTTGTCACCGGTTCTGTTCATAATTTTTATGGACAGGATTTCTAGGCGTAGCCAGGGACCGGAGGGGGTCCAGTTTGGGAACCACAAGATTTCATCTCTGCTTGATGTTGTCCTCTTGGCTTCATCAAGACAGGACCTTCAGCATGCGCTGGGACGGTTTGCAACCGATTGCAAAGTTTAATCAACGTTTAATATGAGTTTAAAGCCAATTTAACCAATATTTATTCATAGTTTAACCACAGTTAAACCATCCCTACTTCACACCTCCGGTCATGTTTTTTTTTTTTTTTTTTTATTACTGACATCACAGTGTGGACTGGAGATCATACAATCAGAGGGCATGACAGACACTGCCCCTACTCATCTCAGACGTTATGTGACAATGTTCATGACAGCATTTCTGCACAGTGATTTAAGCCCTCAAAGGCTCGGAACCAAGTGACTGGACTTTCTGTTTCTGAGCTTCATGACGATGCTTATTCTCCCATCAGGAAGGCCCTTGAAGATGTTTCTCCGCCCATCCAGAAGCTTCCTCAGATCAAAAAGACTGGGTGTGGGGTTTGGTGTTTCTTAACTGTTGAAGTCATCTGAAGTCACTGTTGAGTCTTTTAACCTCTGTCATTTGTTTACCTAGTTTTGGTTTGATGAATAAAAGTGTAAATGTTTGATTAAATCTTGCAGAAACTGCTGCTGACCATTCAGACAGCTTTAGATCTTGTGTTTATGAATGATGTGATGCAGTAAAATGCAACGTGTCAGCACTAACCTGTCCACTGAAACAGATGAGGTCACCTGACCAGACTCCTCTCTACTTCCTCCACCCTCAGGTTTGGATCCCATGTCCTCAGTGTCGTCAGAACACCCCTCGCCCTCGGGGAGGAGCAGCAGGTCTGGACCTGGATTTGGCCTCCTTCCTGGGAGTGAAGGCCCACCAGACTTCCACCTCCTCCTGCTCTTCGTCCTCCTGGAGCTCCAGTCACAGGGAGGCAGCGATGGCAGCAGCGGCACCCCAAGATGCCAAGTTGTGGCTGGGGAAGGAGGTGGCAGAGGACAGCTGGTCACATGGAGGTTTGGCTCAGCCACGCTTCCATCGCTACGGCAACTGTTGCCCATCTCTGTCTTATTGGCTGTGCTGCTGGTTCTGCTGTTCTGGGCGGGGTTAGCAGACAGATGACCAATCAGACTGCTACAAATCTCCCTTCATGTTCAAGGAACGGGTTCAAACACTCAGAATCTACGTGAGAACAAATAAAAAAGGTAAAAATGGTTGAATGTTGAGGTTCTGCTGATATGGAGTGAACTAAACTGTTGCTCAAGTTCTGACCAAAGAAGACCTGTGATGGGCCTGCAGATATTCATTTAAACATTTTAATTTAAAATCAATTTTAATTTTACTTCTTTAGGTCCCAGCAGGAACATCAACAACCAAATAAAACGTGTCCTTCAAAGCTGTTTGCTGTGCTTGTGTTGCGATTATATAGTGAAATTCGTCCCTCTGACAGATGGGCTTTGTTCTCTCTTTGTGTCAAGCTCCGCCCACGGCGAGTACACTAATCACTAACAAGACAGCTAGCTTTAGACAAAAGTTCCTACGTGGAAAAGCATCCATTTAAAATATATGATCGATTTCACTTTCCAAGTTAATTATTAACAAAAACGTGGATGTAATCAACCACGGAGGAGCAGATATTAGTTTGCAGAGTCCTGACTTTTCTGACCTGTTTTAACGCGTGTTCGGGATACTGCTGGCTTGTCCTCAAGTCCTACCATGTTAAGGTAAAGTAATCCACTTTAAGAAGCCAAATCAGTTCCACTGGTCTTTGGACCCCAGACTTCTAAGCTTCTAGATGATAAATCTACATCATATACCAGACATGTGAAATATGGATTAATAATTGCAACCAAAATCATTCTGAGATGCTGGAAACCTGATAAAAACCCCAGCTGATGCAGACATCATCTCCCTCTAAATATTTAAATGATCACATTCCTCTCACCACAAGCCAAGGAGGAGGAATTGGAGCAGTTTCTAAATCATGGTTGCATACCAGTCCCAGACCTAGCGCCGTTAAATCCTCGACTCTTAAGTGTTTCTTATCTAAATTAGAAATCACAAAAAGTAGTTTTGTTAGTGGTTGTGTATCGTCCATCTGGCCCTTTTTTGAGTTTTTGTCTGAATTCACTGACTTTTTTTTATTTTTTTTATCTCAGTTTGGAAAGGTAAATGGTTTTAATATTCATGTAGACGTTGATAACGACAGGTTAAATATTGTCTTTCATTACTTATTAGATTCAACGGTCCTCTCTCAGAATGAACACAGATCTACTCACTCTCACGATCACGTCCTTGATTAAGTGTTGACTTATGACACTGTACTGAACAATCAACGGGGTTTCCTCAGCTACCTGAATCCTGCACAGCTTGATTATCTTGGTGACAGAACTACGGCTTCAATACAAACAATACTGGACAATGTTGCCCCTCTGAGAAAGAAAGTAATTGGTCAAAGGCGGCTGGCGCCATGGTTTAACTCACAACCACATCTTTTTTGTTTGGTTTTGTATTGTTACTTAGATCTTATAAGGTCTTTTGAAAGTAAAAAAGAACAGCACAGTGCAAAAAACATGAATTACAAACTTGACATCTTTGACAACTAAATAAACTTACTATATACCTTATTGTGTATTTCTTTTGTGTGAAGCTTCAGTATTTCCTCAGATCCCGACCTGACTCTAGACTGATTCGCTCATACAGACCTCCCTGAGCTGACCTCAATCGTCCTTGAAGCTGAATCATCAACATTTTTTTATTAGACCCCATCCAGACTCCATCACTAACAAACATATTCTCTCTTATTGAAATGCCAATATTAGACCAGATCAACATATCCCTATAATAAAGAATTGAGCTGCAGGTTTTTGAAGTCAGAGTAATTAAACCTTTACTAAAAAAAATGTAATTATATACAAATGTCAAATCCCCCATCTATATGTAAAATTCTGGAAAAGGTCGTTGCAGCAGCTGTGTGACCATTTGTATAGAAATGATCTGTTTGAAGTTTTTCAGTCAGGGTTCAGATGCATCATAGCACAGAAACAGCACTGGTTCGAGTCTCGAATGACCTTCTTATGGCCTCAGATAATGGATTAGTGTCCATACTGGTTCTGCTGGACCTCAGCGCTGCTTTTGATACTGTAGATCACAACATTTTACTGCAGAGGCTAGAGTATGTTGTTGGGATTAAAGGGACAGCTCTAGATTGGTTTAAATCATATCTGTCTGATAGATTCCAGTTTGTTCATGTTCATGAGGTTTCTTCCGTACAGACGAGGGTCTGCTATGGTGTCCCGCAGGGTGCAGTGCTAGGGCCAATCTTGTTCAGTTTATACATGCAGCCCTTGGGAAGTATTATCTGGAACCACAGCATTAATTTTCATTGTTATGCTGATGATACGCAGCTGTATCTGTCTATGAAGATGAAATAGAACCATTAGACAAACTTCAGGTGTGTCTTAAGAACATCAAGGACTGGATGTCCACTAATCTTTGCTTCTAAAAGTTTGTGAAAAGGTCCCAAACACCTTAGATATTGATATAGAGGTTATTTTGCTGGCTTCTAGTACAATTGTGAAAAGTCTTGGAGTTATGTTTGACCAGGATTTGTCATTTAAACAGCATAATAATCAGGTTCGTAAATGTGCATTTTTAATAACTTCCGTAATATCGCAAAGATTAGGAGCCTCCTCTCCCAGAGTGATGCTGAAAAACTAATAATGCATTCGTATCTTCTAAACCAGATTACTGTAACGTGTTGTTGGCTGGATGTCCAAGTAATTCTCTGAATATCCTCCAGCTGATCCAAAATATATATATATATATATATATATATATATATATCCATCCATCTCAGACTGGGAAGCGGCTGGTAAAGCGGCATGCAGCCATTATGTTTCATGAACCCAACAGCGGCTGGTAGTTTGACCAAACTCGCCCCTATACAAAAAAAACCCATTTGGAGAGTGATGAGTCCAAACTTTCAACCTAATACAGCATCTACACAAACTGTCTTCAAAAACCACTCTTCAGAAACATGTTGATCACATCCAGGTTTTATTGGCAGTTAATTAACCTATCAATCAGTAAGCTCTGCTCTCCCTTAGTTACCGTTACGTTGACAATTTTTCAATGTTCCCTTAAATCTGTGCTGTGAAACCTTGTCCCAAGTTTTAGACTAATTTTGGACACTAAAAGACCAGCTTACATGGACGGACATTCAGCTGGACTTAAAAATCACATGGAAGGTTATGTAGAAAACCTAAAAATGGATCTGGTTGGTAATAGGGTTAAATATGAGGTGAGGGTTTACAGAAGCTTCATTTGACCATTGTCATGGTTACAGATAACATCCAGGATCAATACAGTTCATTCACCACAATGTAAGAATAAATTCATTTTATTGGTTTATTTGAAAAACATAACTTTAGACCTACCAATAGCCAACACTAGATTTAATGTTAAACCTTTTAACCAACTTATCAGAGACCAAGTCTGTGTTTCTACGTATCGATTGTGATTAAATAAATTTAGGTCAAAATTATTGTTGCTTTTATTTATCTCAGCACAGACAGACATGCTTGTTGATCTTCCAGACATTAAGTTGGCCGTTTACTCCAAAGCAGACATTTAGATTTGTTTAGTTTGGATTCAGTATTCATGATAAAATAAAGTTCATTTCCATTCTCTCTGGATACCTGGAATCAGTATTTCAAGTACTTCTACCGTGAAAAACATCTGCATGGTGAAGTCCTGCACATCAGGAAACAAGGGAAGCTCGCACCAGATCAGAACATGGACCCGGATGATCCAGAGGTGATTTAAAACAACTTAGAAAGGTTAATGAAGACACCATGTGCTAATAAAGATGGTAGAAGGTTAGCTGCTAGAACGGTTCTGATGTGGGTTCTGGAGATACAGCTGCTGTGTTCTTGAAGGAACTTCATTCAGTCTGAGAGTCTGAGTGGAGCAAAGGTCTGGACGGCTCTGGCCTACATCCACCTCTGGTCAGGTTTGTGCAGTTCTCTGTGATGTTTATGAACGAAACACCAACGTGAAACCTGCTCACAATAAAACATCTGCATCCAGGAGATCCGATATATTTTACAACAAAAAGACTGAAGGCTGAAGGACTCACAACAAACATCCCAACAAAAAGTTTTGACATGAAAGAGGAGGATCTGGAATCATCTGGAAAGTTTGTCGTCCTGCCTCTCAGCCGGTCCAGCTGCTTCAGGTTAACGGACATAAACCACGACTGGCGCAGGTGACATTCAGACATGGAGGTTGGTTGTGAACCACCTGATGCTTCTGATACGACAGTGAGGCACAAAGTATTGTGGGAGCTGGAGTCCTTGTTGTATGTCCTCCTCGTGTTCTTCAAAGGCCCTTAAACTGTCCTCAACAATATGCGTTGTGCCAGCCCCGCCCCCTGAGTCTGCAGCCAATCACCGGCTGCCGAGGCCCTCTCCCACTCTGATTCGCTGTCCGGGCTGCAGGTTGAAGGTGAAGTCTCTGGGAGCCTCAAACAGCAGAACAATGGTGGACCCCAGGTTAAACTCCCCCACCGCCTCCCCCTTCTGTAAGGCCACGCCTCCATCACCAGCCACCTTCAGGGCGTGGTCGCCCACAGAGATGTAGTTGCGGTCGTGAAACGAGCCCTTATTGTAGCGAGGGGTGTTGGTGTGCAGCTCCTGAGGACACAGGACAAGGCAGACCAGTCAGAACCAGTAAAGCATGCAGCTCAGTCCCAACCGCACTGACCCAGGTAACCCGTCACACCTTTCCGAAGCAGCAGGACGCTGCCTTACCTGATCAAAGTAGAGTCTGATGGAGCCCACATTGGTGGCACCCACCGCCGTCAACGAGAAGAAGCCGTGCTGCCACTGGCCACTTAGAACCACACGCTCATTGAGACAGAAGAGCTCCTTGACCCAACGGGCCACACCCGGGTTGACCGACATTAACGAGCCTAGCGAGTACAGAGAGACACGTGAGGAAGACGGCAGAGACCAGGTCTGACAGATGTACCTGGAACTAGAACGCACCTGGGAAGTGACGACGAAGCTCCACCGTCCAATCTGTGGGCGAGTGGAAGCAGTGGTAGTCGCCCGGAGCCAAGTAGACGACCACATGGTAGAGCTCGCTGTCAGCAGACGACAGGAGGTGGTTCTGATAGGACGACGACGAATCTGAGGAAAACCATCAACAATGATGCAGTTACTGCCAACAATGATGAAGATGCTGCACAGATTTACACGTCTATCTTCTGGACTGCGGTGGTCTTACTGGAACCCTCCGTCATCTGAGGACCCAAGAAGCTCTCCAGACTGTAGGTGACCCCCTTCACCTGCTCAACCTCAGAGTTCTTCACACGACCGAAATGGAGAATCCTCCCATCAGCTGGAGAGGTCTAGGACAAAAAACATGAGACAAACCACAATAAGCATTGGAGACGACCAACAGCTCAAAATCCTGCTACGACCAGTTCAAAACTAATTTAAATAATCAATTAAAATCATCAAGTTTCCCGGTCTCGGCCCCCGCTTTACCACCCGCTTCCCGGTCTCGGCCCCCGCTTTACCACCCGCTTCCCGGTCTCGGCCCCCGCTTTACCACCCGCTTCCCGGTCTCGGCCCCCGCTTCACCACCCGCTTCCCGGTCTCAGCCCCCGCTTCACCAGCCGCTTCCCGGTCTCGGCCCCCGCTTTACCAGCCGCTTCACCACCCGCTTCCCGGTCTCGGCCCCCGCTTCACCACCCGCTTCCCGGTCTCAGCCCCCGCTTCACCAGCCGCTTCCCGGTCTCGGCCCCCGCTTTACCAGCCGCTTCACCACCCGCTTCCCGGTCTCGGCCCCCGCTTCACCAGCCGCTTCCCGGTCTCGGCCCCCGCTTCACCAGCCGCTTCCCGGTCTCGGCCCCCGCTTTACCACCCGCTTCCCGGTCTCGGCCCCCGCTTTACCACCTGCTTTACCAGCCGCTTCCCTGTCTGAGCTTGAGGACAACTTTACCAGGCAGGAGGAGGCACAAACGGGTCGAACTGCAGGTTTGAGACGTCGTCTGAAGAATTCTCCCAGATTTCTGTAATGATGTAAATCTTCCACTGCTGCCTCCTGGTAGACGAAGAGAGGAACAATACCTTTGAGAAAGATTCTAAGAAACATTCTAGAAAATGTTTATTTTAAAATACCAAAGACACCAAAACGAGGGCTGCAAGTCCAGACCTGCATGTTGACCCCGAAGGTCCAAATGTAGAGCGAGTAGATGGGTTTTCTGAGCCACGTGGGGAGGTCCAGCTCATTTAGGCGACCCCAGGCGCGAGAGAGGAGACGAGTTGGGAAGGAGCGATACAGCGCCACCTGCAGGAGAAAGCACATCAAACCTTGCATTTATTTTCTGGGTTTTTCAAACACCACAATGGAAGTCGACAATCTTAACAATGCTCAGCCCTTCGAGCACTTAGGCTTTACACTCAGAGGGGCCCACTCCTTTAGTCGTAGCCATTATCCATCACTCCACCCTTTACATTACTCAGTCATGTACCATCTCACCTTCAGTTCTCATCCTGGGTGATTTTAACCACCACATTGATGATATAGCCCCCCTCTCAATCTGTCTTTATCTGCCCTCTCGTATGTCTTTGCTGAGAAATCCCTGCCTTCCAGCCCTCACTGTGTCATTTACTCATTCAACTTCTTGGTACATTCCTTAACTGCACTAAAGGGAGAGACACTTGCAACAACTTCCAAGAGAACCAGTTTAACAATTCATCATCAAGCCTTCACAGACTATCTTCACCTCTACAAAAGGTGCCTTTGTTACCGCTACTACTACGAACCTCATCCACTTCAGGTCACCCCAAGGCCCTCTTCTCCACAGTAAATAAGCTCCTAAAACCCACCGAGAACAGCTCCAAATCACTCACAGTTGAAAGTAGCTGCCACTCGTCACAGTTTCAAACCAAAACTCACATCACCTACAAAGACTTGACGTCTCTGCCACCCAGTCCTCCGACAGGTACATCACAAAATAAAATCATGGCTGCAATCCAACTTCCTCAAACTCAGCAGACATGCTCGTCATTGGCCTGAAGTGTCACTCACCACTCATAACCTTCACAACCACTGAGCATTCTGGGAGAGGAAGTAGAGGTGGTGAAAAACTAGAGTACCTCGGTGTTACACAAGCTCCAACCATCTCACTTCTGCTCTGACGTTCATGTGGAACTACGTTCCGTTGTAGTTCCTCTACTGACCACTAGAGGCTGGCTGCAAACGGGAGTCAGTGTGCATTGACTGTCATGTTAAAATGTCTTTAGAGCAGAAATAAACTTTTTTAAAATTTACAGCCTGGTCCAAAAAACTGTTTTGGTCTTGTTTGATTTCACATCCATGACAACTCTGAGGAGGGCGAGTGTTTTTCAAAGTATTACATTTATTTCTAACATGAGTGACTGACGGTCGGCTCAGACCCGTGATCGCGACATCTGTAATCCTACTACCACGCTTAACGAAGCAACCACCCGCTCGTATTAACACAGCGCCGGGTAAAAGCGATGGACACTTGATTTCCCTGACAAGTCAACATGTTAAACAGCTTATCCGCTATTGTAAACGTCTGATGGCGGCTCGGCAAATCTTTCATTGGGATTTGGCTGAAGAAGAAAATACTTCTTTCATTTCCTAGTACAGCCACTGGTGTTACCCTCCACAGCAGACGGGACTGGAAATCCAATACAGATGTCCTCAACAAGCATACTGTACTTTCTGGTAGAACTAAGATCCTTCAAAGTGTGCAGCAAAATGTTGGAGCCCCTCCACCAGTCTTTCTATCTCGCTGCTCTCCTCCACCGTTATACTCCCTCACTATTCTACGTTCGTCTGGTGCCGCCTTCTTTCCATTCCTCTCAGGACACTGAAGTTGGGCTGACAGAACCTCCCTCTGGACCTCCCTAAACACCTCCATGACTGTCCTGAAGTAAGTAGTTAATCAACACTCTTACACTTACAAGCTAAATGCCGGTAGACCAGAGGCTTCGCCCCAGACCAGAGGGACCATGACCAGATCTGTGGCTACCGTCATTACAAACACTACGACGCAGCCTGATGTGCACCTCTCAAGTCAGGTAAAACAATGGTTTGCTGCATCAAAATATACTTTTTGCTCCTTTGTTGTGTCTGAGCTACATACAGGAATTAAACAAAAGGGAATTCGGTACTGCGAGCTACGCTGCCACAGAAACAGAACCTACACTGCTGCCGGAAGCATAAATCAGTTTAGCCCATTTACTAAAAACACGAGCCACTTCTGTTTATTGTTCTGTTAGTGTTAAAAGTCAGAAAAATACTACTTCATCCTGTCACATATTTGTTCGTTTCCTTGTTTTGTGCCATTTCAAAATAAAATGGACTTCAGTTGGTAAACAAATTCACATGATTAAATTACCACACAGATTTAAAAACGGTGCAGTACCACCACTGAACTGAGGGGGGCACCTGAAAGCAACCACACTAAAGCTCCACAGTGTCGCTTTAAGGAGAGACATCGTTCATCCTGATTATTTCTTTATCAGAGATCAATCTGTTAGAGTTCTCGATTATCCATCTTTAAACACGAAGACTGGTACTGATCGATTCTGCAGTTATGTTTCTGTAGACCTTTAATCTGAAAGGAACCAAAAGGCACAACAGGTAACTGATATTAAGACGCAATTGATTATAGAGAAGAAAAAGAAAAAAAAAAACAGCAGATGAAGATGATGACAGGAAGTGGATGTACAAATATGGATACTGCTCATCCCCCGAGTCTCCCATTGTCCAATCACAAGCTATTCTTTAGCTGTTCTTACCCGGTTGGCCAGCGGCCGCAGAGCACTGACAGAGAGGATGAAGCCAAGGAAGGCGACTGGCCGACGTCGCCATGGGGCTGGGCGACAGACGCCGTTACTGAGCGTGCTCAGATGGTGGCGAAAAGTCAAACGAGGCACCTGGAGTCTGATCAAAAGGTTCAAGGAGATTTATCCAGGATGTTGGAGGAGAGGAAAGGAGAGGAGTGGGAGGAGAAAACGACAACCCCAAGAAGCATGAGGACCGACTAAAAACAAAATCAGAAACATCATAACACAACGGAAGGAAAAGTCCCTATCAACCATCAAGGTTTAACAAAAAACAGAAACGAAAAATAATTATGAAGCACAGCCGCTGAAGCCCAGATGAAAACTCAAAACAATAACAGAACTGAAGTCAGTAGGGGTGAGACTTGTAGGTGTGTGTGTGTGTGTGTGTGTGTGTGTGTGTAGCAAGGTTTGTAAGGGGGGACTAAGGTTAGGTTTACTAAGGACTAGAGAGACGCCAGCATGCATGAAGGAATAAATGAAAGCTTCATCATCTGAAAACTGCCGTATCTTCAATCAGATGTCTGTTCACTTTTCTTTCCTCATCGCTCTTGTGGTTTTATTTCAAATCTAAGTCAAATCTTCTGAGGTCTGAGGGGAAAATAAGAACTTGTGTCCATCATGAGTGAGGAGCACCTGGTCCTGATCAGCCCATCAGCTTCATCGGGTGCTTGAGCAACCAACTAACTGGGTTAGCGCAGGATCAGCTGGAAAGAGGACAACTACCACTCAGATGGACTAAAGTAGCTGACCTGCTTAGGCAGATGTTGCCATGGAGACCACAAACACAGTCTTTTTGACCTGCTCACGCCGCCTAATCCAACCCTCTCACTCTCTCCAACAGTCTAATCCAAGGTCTCTCGACCAGAAAACTGGCCGACATCGCTCTCACCCCCCACACCCCACTGGGTCACATCAAACTGTTGTACTGTTTAAACACAATCTTACATATTCTCCCTTTAAACAGAGAAACACTGAGTCCCTAATCTGGGAGCGGCTTTGAAGCGGTCCAGAAGCTTGGATGCGGTCCACGAAGCGGTCCAGTAGCAGTTTAGAAGTTGGTTTACATGCATTCTAAAAGGAGGTTTAGAAGCGGTCCACAAAACGGTCTACATATGGTCCAGACGCAGTTCAGACACGGCCCCGACGCAGTTCAGACGCGGTCCCGGCGCGGCCCAGACGCGCGGCCCTCAGGCGCGGTTCAGGCGCGGTCCAGGCGCGGCCCAGACGCGCCCCAGACGCGGCCTTCAGGCGCGGTTCAGGCGCGGCCCAGACGCAGTTTAATTCTGCACTCCAGAAGCGGTTTAATAGCAGTCTAAATGCAGTCCAGAAGCGATTTAGATGCAATCCAAAAGTGGTTTACGACCAGTTAAGGAGCGGCCCACAGGCCGTTTAGACGGTTTCTAGAAGCAGCCTAGAAGAGGTCCAGGACAATTTAGATGTAGAAAAGCTCATTTTATTTGGCATTACTCATCCTTTTATATGGAGAATTCGAGGAGAAAGACGACATTAAGAGACATACGTCTTCAAACACGCAGACTACACGATTGCCACGTGATCTCAAAATCTTAACGTAAACTGGGCCGTGGTGGCGAGACCGAGGTGCAGTAACATATCCTGTCTAAAAGCTCTTTAATTAGTTTCCACCTCTGTAAAAAGTCAAACTTAGATAGTAATATTTTAAAGCATGTAAACTTTGTTTTCTATTTTAAACGAGTCAAACTGTTGTCAGCTACATATCTGCCATCCCTTAACTAACTTCTGCTACTGCTCTGACGTTTTCGTGCCTGGGCTGCCTGATACGAACGGAGGTTTGTGCTGTAAAGGATGAAGGAAAACAGGCTCATTTAGCTGATCGACTAACACAGAGGTGCTGGAGGGAAGAGTGAGAGATGGGTGACTTCAGTCCAGAACCAAGTTTCAATGTGGCTCCAGACTCCCTGCTCAATTTACCAAAACACCAAGTGATCAATTGCTTTAGCTGGACGCTCTGACTCGGTCCCGCCTGTCTGACTCGGTGCTGATTTGGTTCCGTCTGTCTGACTCGGTTCAGGGTAAAAACGTAAGGAAAAAAAACATGTTAATCTCTCATCTCCCACCTGAAGCGTGCTGCTGTTCTTGTCCTCACCCCTCTTCCTCCTCCATTTCTATCGTTTTCCTTCTCTCCATCAGTGGTCTGACGCTGCCGCCTCACCTGCCGCAGCAGGTCGCGCCCCCGTCCCCGCCTCTCGCCGTCACCGCGGCGTTGGCGAAAGAACTTCACCATAGATGGGTGATAGCGAGTGGCGCAGGACAGGGACTCATCAGGAAAGACAGAAGAGTGAGTTTCCTCTGAGCAGAGAAGAAGTGACAGATGGAGAGGAGGATAAGGTGTTAATGCTCAGAGGCCCCGCCCCCGGCTGTGCCCCTCCCTTACTGTGTCCACAAATAGAACAACAGTATTCAGCACAAAGGCTTCTGGGAAACTGCTGATCAAATGCAAAATCAATCAGATTGATGACACTAACACAACTGTCATCTGTTCTGGTCAACAACCAGAAAACAGATGAATAAATAAAAGGGAAGGAAGTGTAGGTGGTACGTTTGTTGGGAGATTTGTTCAGGTCCGTCTGTCCTGCCCGTTTCCTAACAGACCTATCAGATCAGAGACGTAGTAAAAAAAAAAAAAGAGCTGAACCTTCTGCACACGCTCAGTGGGTTGCAGTGGGCGGAGTCATGAGTATGTGTGTTAACACAATGCCAAGAGGGAAAGATATTAGCAATGGTCTTAGAGAAACTGCTGTTGCTGCAGACTGCCTGCAGAAAACCATTTCCAGATTATTTGGAGTTACACAAAGTTCACCTCAAGGTCAGGCTGTACATCGCTCAAAGTAACAAAAGACCTCAGCACCAAAGTCCTGGTTCCCAGGAGAAATTCTGTTCCGTCTAAAAAGAACATAGAAGCACGACCAAGGTTCATAAAACTGCATCTGAACAAACCAGCAGACTTTTAGAACAATATCCTATAAACAGATGAAACCAAAGTGGAGACGTCTGGGGTTAATGTCCAGAACCATGTTTGGGAAAACCAATCACGGCTTTTCAGAAGGAACAGCTCATACCTACTGTTAAGCACAATGGGGAAGGGGTGGTGGTCTGGGACCTGGACTCCTGTCAGTCACTGAGTGGACCATGAACTCCTCTGTAGACCAAAGTCTTCTAAAGACAAACGTGAGGACATCTGTCTGACAGCGGGTGACAGGAAATGATCCGAAACACAGCAGCAGATCTCCCTCCATCGCAATGATTAACAATATTGTAGGAAAAAAATGCTGCCAAAAGAAACAGCTGAGAGCTTGGGGGGGCTGAATCCGAAATGTACAGATAGAGATCTACATGAAGAAAAGCATGCTGGATTGCAGGTTCCAGCTAGAGGTCCTACTTTTACAGCAGCATGAGAAATACTCTCAAATTCTGCCAAATAAGGGCGTTAATGCCAGAGCATCCACGTCCATCTGATACCACAAACTGCCATCAACTTCCTATTGAGAGCTTCCAAGTGGAGCAGGGTGACAGGCATTATGGAACCGATGTTGAAACAATGAAGCCATCAGGTGGAAGATCAAGAGAAGTTTCTTAAGCTCAAGAGGACAGAGAAACCATAGCAGTAAACTCTGTAGGAGAAGCTAGAAGAAGAGCAGACCATCAGCTTCACAGTGGACGTTCAGACCTCTAACATTTGGTTCGGATCTGTACTCGGCATAAGCCGATACTCAAAGCCCAGGCGACAGAACCGGAACCTGAAATTAAAATGCAGTCACCCTCTTTATATAATGGCCCAAGTCATATTTCTGTAAAGTTCTTCAGGAAACAGAGAAAAAACTAAACTAAATATTTGGTTCAGTTGACTTGGGCCATGTATGGATTCAGAAGATCTGTCTTCAACAGTGAACCTGGAACATTCATGCACCTGCGGAGGCTGGACTACACCATGACAGAAGATTAGAGAAGGTGAGATTTTATTTCCACACGTCAATTGTCCTTCACAGAGCTCAGACTGCAGCCTCGCTGAGAACCACTCAGGGGTTCTGGAGAAGATCTGGAGAAGACCCACTCAGCAGTCCAACTCTCCATCATCAAGGACAGATCCAGAGGAAGCACGAATGAGCTGAGACAACACCAGTGACTGGAACCTCATCTGAGCGCTGTCCGTTGTCAGAGTGCCGTTTCTAGGTCTGCAGAACTTCAGTCAACCTGTCAATCAAAGGTCTCTCACCATGTGACCAACCACATGACTTAAAAGGGTTGTTTTATTTACCATTTTAAGATTAAGCTCCCTTTACGGTCCACCCTCTCATAAACAAGGCCGTAAGTGGCTAAAGAAAAAGGGCAGACAAAAAGGGAGAAACAGAAGAACAATGAGAAGTAGCAGGTGTTGCCACTACCTGTGTGGGCGTGGCCAAACGTGGCGTCCCCTCATCGTCGTGTGGGTCCTTCCTCTTGTAGTGCTGGTAACCAAGGTAACCACCACCTGTCACTAACAGCAGGGGAAAGGGCCGGGGGCGGGGAATGAGGCCACGACCTGAGGACATAAGGGAGGGGACCGGTCCAGAGACCTGATGACATCATCAACAAAAAAAGAAGGGATGGGGCAGGGACTCACCCGTGCTCAAGCAGCGCTGCTGTTGGCGGTAGCTTAGCGACAAAACTCTGAAACACAGAAAAATACAATTAATTACAATTTATTCTTTCTAAACGACGACGCCTCAGCGGGACCAGACCTCTAAATCATCTTAAACGAAGACTCTTCGGGACACGAGTCCCACTTGGTAGAACGCTGTCATTTGTTTCTGACGGTGCAGCGTCAAACCACAACCACGGGTTGACAGCCGTCCCGGATGACCCTACGGCCCTCATGTACCAATGCTGCCTCGGCATGTTTACACAGTTGTGCACATCATTTTCCACACACAAGTTAGGATGCACTTGTATCGCCCTCAAAGATGCTGTCCGAGTCCTTCCAGTCTCTGTCTCGATTTTATCCTTCTGAAACACAACGTCCTCATTTCTTTAACACTTTCAACAGATGCGTGACCTCAGGACATACTGGCAGTTAAAGTGTATGTGTCTGCGTTCATTTGGCACATCTGTCGTGCTCGTCCCCCCTAAAATAAGCCATTGTACGGCTCCTGTAATACCAATAGTTCACACCAAATGAGCCGCCAGCAGCTCTGCAGGCTGCTGCAGAGAGCTGATCAGGTCGGCAACCGATGCGACGAGTCTTCAAATGTTAGTCTACTCAACCTCTACACAGAAACAGTGCGGAGCACATTTAAATATGGTGTCTGTGTTTTACGTTGTTAATTTATCACATTGTCAAAACAAAAAAAAAGACCCAAACCGCATTGATTTAATGTCCTAACAACTCACCCCTGACACACCGCTGTTTTCTCTGCCACGACTATGACAATTTCAGTTCATCAGGACATTAGGACATGAGGGAGGTGGGAGAGGACAGTGTTCTTAGCACCCTTTAATTCTCAAGCCAGAGGAGTTATGACCCTTATGCATAAGACCGTCGCTTTCAATATTACTATAAAAACGCAACTGCTGACAAATCTGGCATTCATTGTTTGTTTGTTTTTTCCCTTATCACTGGATGACCAGCACATGATTAGAGGAGATTTTAACTGCACATTGGACCCACATAAAGACAGATCATCACATATGGACAAGGCTCATCTCAAAAGCAGGACAGTTATACACCAGTTTATTAAATCACCAAATGTAAAACATGTATGCAGAGAGGGAAATACTGATGTTTCATCCTGGTCAAGTTTCTCTAACACTAGTCAATGTTATTCCCAAATGGTTTTTTTTTTAATCTCTGCAAGTCTGTTGTATAAAATTAAAAGACTGTACTTGATTGTATCCTAATCTCAGATCATGCCCCAAATATTTTAAGATACATTATATTGCCAAAGGTTTTCACTCACCCATCCAAATAATCAAAATCAGGTATTCCCATCACTTCCATGGCCACAGGTGTATAAAATCAAGCACCTCGGCATGCAGACTGTTTTTACAACTATTTGTGAAAGAATGAGTCACTCTCAGGAGCTCAGTGAATTCCAGCGTGGAACTGTGACAGGATGACACCTGTGCAACAAATCCAGTGGTGAAATTTAAACCCAAGTATTCCACAGTCAACTGTAATATAAGAACATGGAAGTGTTTGGGAACGACAGCAAATCAGCTACGAAGTGGTCGGCCACGTAAACGGCCACAATCCAAAACCTTGTGGACAGCCTTCCCAGAAGAGTTGAAGCCGTTATAGCTGCAAAAGGTGGACCGACGTCATATTGAACCGTATGGATCAGGAATGGGAGGTCACTTAAGTTCATATGCAAGTCGAGGCAGGTGAGGGAATAGTTCTGACCATACAGTGTATGTGGACCAAAATGGATGATGGACCCAGATCTTCTTTAGACCCAAATTAACATTTACTTTGATAACAAGCCTGAAACATCTGCGAGCACCCGGTGGGGAGCTTTAAAAGCCTTTATATGGGGACAGATGATCAATTTTACATACTCTAAATCAAAAAAGACTAAACAAAAATTGATATAAGAATCAAAATATAGAACTGTAGAAACACCTGTCCTACTAACACGCGCGCGCGTTACCTTTTTTTTTTGAAAGACTGATTAACCTATTTGACTTCAAATTAGTTATTTTTGTTTTAGAAGCTTAGACGTGACGTGAACGCTTGACTAAACTGTTACATCAATTGAACAGTCACTGAACAGCTTTTAGAAAGTTTTTAATGATCTAAATCATAAACTGGTACCGTATTTATCACAATTAATCCCGTCCAACACTGACCTGATACATTACCTCGAGACAACACCTGGATTGTTACTAATCGATAATATCGTGAAAACATGCCAGTCTTTTAGCAAATATCGTGGCACTGTTTTTTAACACGCCAGGTCGTTGGACTCCCCTCGCGTCACCTGGAGTCGCGTCACCTGGAGTCCCGTCACCTGTCTAACCTCCACTCAGTCCACCCGTCTGACGTCACAGACCCGCTTTCGCGGCGAAACGCTAAACTGATGTCAAACCGACCGGAGCGCGACCCCGTGACGACCACGCGTGGACGCGGTTCCAGGTGAGTTTACCTGCCGCCGAGGCTCCGCGCTCCCACCAGCAGCTTCTTCACAAACGCCATGATGCGTTTACGGAAGTGACGCGGCAGACACGTGTCTTATTCGTCCACAGAACAACTGGGAATTCGCAAATGAGCATGCGCGCTGCTGCCCCCTAGAGTTACCTTTAAATATTACTGAACAAATGTGTGGAATACCCAGGTCATTTAGTGGAGTTAACGGTTGGTTACCTGTATGTGCATTAATTCATGGAAACTGCCGTGAGTGTCACTATCTGTTTCTCAGTCACTAAACCGTTCAGGGTCTGCATACTTGTAGTTTCTAGTGGATTTCTTGTTGCATATCATGGTTATATGGCCGGTCAGGACTGTCACATTTCAGCACAACAGTGATGTTATTCAGTCCCCTTGATGTGGATACTTAAATAAACTTCTTTAACAGTAAATACTGAAAGGTGATGTTATTTCATGTAAAAAATATGGAAAAATTCAGTCAGAATTCTGAGGCTGTCGGAGTTCATTTATTAAATAATTGCAAGTCAAAAGAAGACAGTCCTGATCTCCCCTGTGTTTATTTCTAAGCTGATTTCTAAGATAATAAAGTTAAGTAACCTCAGCTGGCCTTTTTGATATATTTGTTCTGACCAGCAAAACGTAGCGAACATCATTGCAAACACTGCGGGAGTGCAGTCCTGACGGGATCCCACTAACGACAGTGAATTAAATAACTGTAGTTTAGCAGCAGTCCGGGCCTTTGTCTGGTTTAACTAGTTTGTTATATGTTAGCACTGAAAGACTCAAACAAAACATAGTATCTTTAAAATGAAAAACGATTATGTTGAAGACAAATGTCACAATGGAGACTATAAAAAATAAAAACACAACAAACTTTGTGAGCAGAAACAAACTTTATTTGTTCCAAAAATAGATACATTTTCTTCAGAAATATATGTTTCAAATCTCAAAATACTTACCAAGTGGTCTGCATTGTACTACCAAGTACTACAGAGTACTACAGTGTATTACTGAGAACTACCAAGTACAACAGCGTGCTACAGGGCTCTACTGAGAACTGCAGTTTATAAGAGTACTGAAGTGTACAACACAGTACTACAGTGTAGTACTGAGTACTACAATGTACCATGAGTACTACAGGGACAATGTGGCAGTTGAGTTTATTTTTGAGGAAAAAAAACTAAAACGGGTACATGCTGCTGAGGGGCGGGGCCTTGTGCTGCTAGAGGTGGGGCATCCACTAGGGGTGTGGTCTGGTGCAGATGACACATTCACTCAGTAAAATAAAATCTTAAATACTCCAGATTCTCATTTATTGTCCAACAGTAAAAAAAAAAAAAAAAACACACTTAAAAACATCAAGTTCACAGCAAAAGAAGCTCGCATCAGACTGGTGGCTGACAGCGTAACCAAGGCAACACCATGATGGTGGGGCTGCTAGCAGCTCGGTACAGCCGGCCTCTAGTCAGGTGACAGGAAGTGATGTCAGAGTTCACTCATCCAGGCCCTGCTGCATCAGGAAGTCTTCAAGCGCGCTTAGTCTCTCCACCAGCATCACGTCCAAGTCACCGTCATCATCCAAACCACTGCCATGAATATGTCGACGCGCTGCTGCTCGTTTCCTGGGAATTGTGGTGACAGAAAATCCGGGACCTAAAACACAGAGAAAAGAGCAGCTGCATTTCCAGACTGAACAAACGCTTTCTCAGCTTTGATTCTCTGCAATGAGCAAATATCGACAGGTGCCCAGAGTCCAGTTCAGTCTACGGGAACTGGAACAACCCCAGAGTCCAGTTCTGGGGTCCAGTTCTGGGGTCCAGTTAAGCCCTCGGGAACTGGAACAACCCCGGAGTCCAGTTCAGTCTACGAACAAGAACCCAGCAAAACTTCCACTGCCCCCCTCACTAAACAACATTTCCCAGCATACCTTGTGGCTTCTTCCTCTTTCTGGGCTGGGTGAAGTCAGGGAAGAGCAGAAGCCTACGTCTTTTCTGCTGGCCAATCAGAAGCAGCGCTCCATCTTTCTCTCGAGGCTCCTCAAAGATGGTCTCCAAGCTCCTGCAGGATGAGAGCAAAGCATGCTGGGAGTTTCAGTTATACTGCTGAAGAGCAGCATGCCATGTCTGATCTTCAGATCAAGAAGAGAAGATCTGAAAAGGTGATGGCCAGGCAGTCTGAATCCGACCTGATGGTCCATGCTGATCTACACACTGATCTGGACACATGCTGGACAACTAAAACTGACCACGACTGTGGCTGTGGGAGGGGCTACCTCCATTTCTTCATGACGGATGCTTCAGGGTTCTCTAAAGAAGGCAATGAAGGAACCACTGACATTCTCATTCCAGCTGCAGCTTCCGGAACATTTTACTCAGAGAGGAACTTTCAGAACATTGTTCTGAAAGAACCTTGAGAACCTTCGGGAACATTCCACTCTAAAGGAACCTTTGATATTCCGGAGAATAAAGACAGATCAATCAGTGCAGCATGATTTAGCAGTGAGGAATTACCTGTTGGAGGTGGGGGATCTGTAGTTCTTGTTAGTGTAAATCTCCTCCAGACTGAATTCCTTCTTCTTCAACCTGAAGGTGAAAAAACATCACAATGAAATAATAGCACGTCCAGCCTGGAAAGTCCCACATCTCCTGAGTAACTCTCTGAAACCTCCAGAAACCCTCGAAAAGCAAAACAAAATAAACAAACATTTGAAACCATCAGAAACCCTTTGCAACCCCAGATATCATCTGATACCTCAGAAATGCCCTGAAACACTGAAAACCCAAGGAAAACCTGCTGAAACCTCCTAAAATCCCCAAAACCCAGAGAAACTCCCTAAAACCTCCACATACCCTCTGAAACCCAAAGAAAACCTTAGAATCTCATGTTGTCACACCGATGAACAAACAGCAAGAACTTTGTTTTTAAGCCGTCTTTCATATCATGAACTTACATAAAGCTTCTGATTGGAATCTCACCTTTTGGCTTTCGGCAGTCCCATCGGTGTGAGTGGCATTTCTCGCGGTGATGCGCGGCGTATTCGGATCTGTGACACACGTTTACCAAGCTGGAATGCATACCCAAAAAAAAAAAAAAAAAAAAAAATTGATATAAAACAGAGCTGCAATCAAAATCAGTCCCACGAGTTTGAAGAAAACAGAGTGAACAGTTACAAACAACATTTCAGAGTTAAGAACTGGAAAAACATCTGCACCTCTCCATTAGAGTTCAGAAACTCTGCGCTCCCTGCAGATTGGCTTGCAGGGAGCGGAGCCGACAGCCCATTGGCTGAACACACAGGGAGGGGGAGTGCCCGCCTCCGGGGCAGGTACAGGCTTCGAGCACTGTGATTGGCTCTCTGCTTCAGCTGTCGCCGGGTGGAAAAGACAATGCTGAAACACAATATTAATAAGGCAGTTAATAAAGCACCGTAAACATGCATTTGACACACATCACATGATGTCACACACATCTTCTACTACCGCCTTACATGTACAAACCACACCCATTACACACGTAACACAAGCATCACATGACCTGCCCCTCACTTCCACTCCCACCAACCTTAGTTTGACTTGTTTTACTGTGCAATCATCACACAGCAGTTTTGATTTTTATGCACTTTTAAATGTTAGTTTTTACAATAATGATGTGTAGTATGTATCTGGTTGTGAGGGAGCAAGCGAGTGACAAGGCCGATTAAAATTTCATTGTATTATCTTCAGTGCAATGACTGTAAAGACACCCATTAATTCAACCTGGAGTCACATGACAGATTGTCAGTTACCTGGGGGTTGGATTTCGTACGTAACTGTAAGAACAAAAAAATACCAGTTAGTTATTTTGTGTAAGTGAGCCTTTATATTAACGGTTTGAGAAGATTTTACTGAACACATAAGAGTCAAAGACATTCGTATAATCAGCCTTATGAATATTAATGAGATTTATTAAAATACCAGTGATCACTCTCTAAGCTGGGCGGGGCTGTCCAGTCTCTCAGGGGTCGCAGTGGACTCCAACAAGCTCCGCCCCTCACCTGTTCCAATATCGTCTCCACAGCAACCAGTGACAGCTGTAGCATAGGGGCGGGGCTAAATGAGTGAATGTGGGTGTTGTTAAGTGACAGAGGGGAAATCCTACAATTGGCGGGGAGGGGAGGGATGATGTCAGAAAAACGGAATTGGCCGGAGAAGACCGTGAAGACTTCTGATTGGCTGATGGACTGACCACTGTAGGATGAGTGGACCATATGCAAGGCCTGATGGGATCTGCAGAAGGAAGGAAGTAGAATCAATGTATAGAAGTGAAAAAAACATTAGATTTTCTTTTTAAGCCTGGTTTTTACTTCTCCTTCAACTCATTTAAATCAGATCTGTCAGATATAATTGTGTTGTTGGCTGGATGTCCAGGTAATTCTCTGAACAGCCTCCAGCTGATCCAAAATGCAGCAGTGTGAATGCTGACAAGAGTCAAGGAGAGAGACCACGTCCCTCCAGCGTTAACTTCCATTTATTGGCTCCCCAGAAAAATTAGAATCCAATTCAAATTCTGATACTTGTATATAAAGTCCTAAACAGCCAAGTTACTCCTACAAGACCTGATAGAAGCTTGTCTCTAACAGAGTTCTCCGTTCTCAGAGTGCAGGTTTACTCGTAGTTCCTAGAAGATCCAAATGTAGATTTGGAGGACGGGTCTTCTGCTATCAGGAACCATCACTGTGGAACCAACTTCCAGTTTGTGTGACACCACCTCCACCTTTAAAACCAAACTTCAAACGTTTGTGTTCAGTAAAACATCTAGTTGGTGTAAACTTTAGTGTGTTAGGACCAGTAGTCAGAGCTGCAGCTGCAGGACCAGACTGGAGCAGCTGGTCTTCAACACAGCTCATCCTGGATCTGCTGCTGTAGACCTGCTGCAGGGAGACCCCGACATGATCCACTGACTGGTGTCCCTCACCTCCTCTGTTTCTCTTTCCCTTCTTCAGCTCAATCCTCAATTATTAATTAAAAGTATCTCCTAAGTATAATTGTTCTCCATTGTTCTTGTAGTTTGTTGTGCTGGTCTGTCTCCTCTTTTTCTCTTCTGTACATGTTTGAAGACCAGAATCTCAGGAGCTGCTTGCTGACCTGCAGTCCCACCTCTGACCATCCCAGTGTTCACCTCCATCTGTCTGTATAGATGTCTCTGTTGGATATCTGCTGACATCCTGACCTGCAGTCCCACCTCTGACCATCCCAGTGTCTGCTGTCTACACCTGTTTATACAGTCGTCTCTGTGGATCACCAACAATCCAGGTATCAGTCATATATACATAGAACTCTTAGTTCTCCAGCTAATAGATAATCAGTACTAATATATTTTGGTTTTTGTACCTTTGACGATGTGTCTGTGTCTTTCTTCTCTCTCTACTTCCTGTTCTACCCGGCTGGCCTTCGGCAGGAGGGTCCCTCCTTATGATCCAGGTCCTGATCTTTCTTCCCTCTTAAAGGGGAGTTTTTCTTGTCACTGTTTGGTTTAAGGTTTTTCTCCCACTGAGAGAGCTTTTACCTGCCGTTGTTTATGTAATAATTGCTCGGGGGTCATGTTCTGGGTCTCTGGTAAGATCTTAGAGACAACTTGTGTTGTAATAGACACTATATAAAGAAAATAGAATTGAATTGAACTTGACATAAAGGGAGCGGTGGAATGGTTCATGGGTGACCCTTCCTGGAAACACGGCTGGTATTTTCAGTGAACACCAATCTGACGTTAGTTCACGTCAGACGTAAAGCTCGGCTGAAAGGATACTTGCGGTGAGGTAACTACGATTTCTTGGTGACATAACTCAAAGGTGTATCCAGGTTTGTTTGCACCCGAGTCAGGTGACATCTCCCATCCCCCCTGGATTTTTTCTCTCTGGCTCACCTGTATCCGTTCTTCCTGATGACCACACTGACTGCCTTCTCTGATTGGTTGTGTCCTTCATCCTCTCTTCTTCTGCGTTTTCTGTCACTGTAGTTGTATAACGTGAGCGGGACCTCTTCCTCTGGTCGTCCTCTGAAGGAGACCTCCATTCTTCCTACAAACCTCCTCTCTTCTTCTTCCTCATCTTCTGCATAATTTGTAGAAAATATTAACTCTTCATGGTCCTTCCTCCTCTTCCTCCGGCTCACCTTCTCCTCTCGGCTCCGCCTCCTCTCATCCGATTGGCTGACACTGGACGAAAGAGAAAGAGACTCCTCGTCTGATGAAGACGATGATGTTGGTGATGAGGAAGGGCTATGTAAGACAGGGGTTGGACTATTTGAGGAAGAGGAGGTGGAATTGGAAGTGAAGGCAGGTGAAGCTGCAATAATGACAAAGAAAGGAGGTCAAACATCTGAAAGTAATGATGAGTGTTGTTCAGAAAGAGACTTAACAGAGTTCCTGAAAGATTTTAGAGGTTAGTGGCCTCTATTCAAAGCAGACTGATAGGGAACTGGGTCAGAAGAAGACGGGAGACACACAGCAAAGGCTCAGAGACCAGCAGCTGAGCCTGGTACCAGCGGCCCAGGGTCCGCCGCTGGACTCTGGCAACTCTGCAGGTTTTTGGTGGTTCTGGCTAGAACGAGTCAGCAGGTTTCTGGCGTCGTTAACTCTGCCATCTGATAGGATATTTAAACCTGCTGTTCAATCGATGGCTTCTAGTTCATTGACCGGACATGTTGAGCAATCAGATGTGAGCTTTGCAGCATGACTGTTGCCTGCGTTCCCCTCCAGATGTCCTGTCAGGGTCTGTTTCTCCACCATAAACCTTAAAAACAATGGATAAAGCATGAAATCACGTAACCCAGTGCTTTCTGATGACTGGTTTTGAAGCTGCTTTTTCTTCATACTGAGCACAGCCATGTTGCTCGGGAACACGAGTATGTCAATCAATGTCCGGAGCCGTAAGCTGATCCCACCAAAATATCTGCAGACGTTTACAGTGGGACATCCAATTTAACACGCTGATTTCATGGGAAATTAAGAATGACCCTGTGTTTAGCTGATAATACACTGCTGACTGCTTCAGTAAGCGATTCTCCTGAGGGGTACAAACAAACTCCCCCCTCAGAGCTGAGTTGATATGAAAACAAACAACAGAGAACAAAACGGTTATTTGAACCAGATTGTAGATATATGTGTATTTCTGCAGTGAAGTTAAACATTTTAACACGGAGGTCAGTTGACATGGACCCGCGGTTGGATCCAGATCCTAGTGGTCGGCAGAAAGACTTCAGGTCTGGGTCTGACTCCCATGTTAAAATGTCCAACTTTACAGCAGAAATAAACATATTCAGTGAGATACAAAAATGCTTCTGGTGTCCATGATTAGATTTCATAACCATGACAATTGTACGGGGGATTTTTTTTATACCATGTCAGGTGAATTTATATAGAGCAATAAATACATCATTAAACTGGCATCCCTTTGACTGACAGTTGGCTCAACTAATAGCCAGCAACCATCAGTCCCTCCTCAGTTACTGTCATGACTACAGTCAGTGATGAAGCAGACAGCCGCTCATCATGACCCCGCGTCTGTCTAGTAACATCTAGAGTTTATAATGAGATGCTGACTCACTTTCTTCTGAGCTCCGGCTCTTTCGGTTCTTCCTCCCCCTCCTCCTCTTACTCCTCCGCTCCAAAGAGTCCAAACGCCGTCCGAGGGAGGCCAAGGCTCCTCGCAGCAGGCGCCGTACCTCCATCCGGTGAGCCGAGAGGAGGCGGGGTAGGAGGGAGGCGCAGGAGCAGCACGGTGGAGGAAGATGAGGCACAGTGGGAGGAGTGGGAGCAGAAAAGGAGCCAGGCAGAACAGGAGGAGGAGAAAAAACTCCTGCAGGAGAAAGAGCAGTTACTGTCTGAACACCTGAAACGCAAACAAACAAAATCTGGGACACACACCTGCAGGAGGCTCCACCTCATCAGCCAAGGGGACAGGAGGGGGCGGGGACACCCCTCCCAGGCCACGCCCCCTATCATCAGTCTCTATCAGCATCGGTGGTCGAGATAGCATCACTAAGACTAGAGAGAGCAGCATGACAACAGTAAATCAAAAACTAACAATATCAAAATAATGGATCAATATCAACTATAAAATACATCATCAGCTGTCTAACAAAACTCTGATAATAGATTATTATGCTGCTTCTTATTCTGCTTCTGATGCTCGAAAAGTCTATGGTGAAATGATGATGACGTCAGCTGTACTTCTCAGGAGTCATCATCACCTGTCACGTAACGCCACGGCGCCATGCTGACGCAGATTATACTGACGGTCCGACTGGATCCAGCTTTACATTTACACCTGCAGGCGTTTTTACAAATACTGATCTGTCCCCACTGTTCCTCATACCTGTCCAGGTAAACCGCAGGACACGCTGACGTCACAATCTCACCTCTCACGTCTTGTTTGAAGCCCAAAGACAAAGACAATCGCTTCAATGATCTCACTTTCTCTCGCGAGACTTGACTCACTCGCTCAGACGTAGTCAAAATTATTTATTCAAATTTTTATTTTCTCTGGCATTTTAACTCTGACACATGCTATGTGACTTGGCACAGCCGTGAGTTGACAGACAGTGAGAGTTCCGAGAGGAGACGAAGATCTAACGGGATTTGAGAGAGTTAAAGCAGCAGGAGCTAGCTGCCGTTAGCTGTGTGGAGCTGTTTCACTGGGACAAAACGGAACAAATCACTGTTTTGCTTTGCTTTGTTTTCTTACCTTTTTGAAGCCCTGTGAATCGTCCGGTCTCCGTCAAGGCCTCATCGGAACCGTTTAGTCTGTTTAAGGGTGGAACATACTGAATCGGAACGATTTAAAATAAATTGATGCCTGTTTTCGCAACAGACCCGCGACCTGGTAACGGAAAGTACACAAGCACAATTTCCGTTGCAGATTTCAAAATAAAGTGATACGAGAGTAAATAAACCGTAAAATGCGATTGTAGAGTGAAAGAATCTTGCTTTTTTTTATGTCAAAGTCCCCTTTTCGAAGGAAAATTCTTACTTGTTAAAATACTGTTGTGGCCTAAAGTTACTTGTTTTAGATTTATATTTTGACCCACATTGTTTTTAACAGCAATTTAGTTCTTCAAGTCATTTATTTCAGTATTTGCCCTCAGGTGGTGAGCAACAGGACGGTCACAAAGTATCGTGGGAAAAAACAGGCGGTCCCAATGAACTTCATCAGTTTTATTGTGAAGGAGCTTCATCGGAGACACAAAGTAACAAAGTCAACTTTAAACACATGAAGGCCCTTCTCTAAAGCTCTTACTGCCCACAAGAATTCTGTATTTACTGCATACTGGTACACTGGCCATCAATACCCTAAACGCAGTCACATGACTACTGCCACTACTTCCTGTACTGGCCCACTGAATCTTGGCATCCAGTCTCTTCCTCTCTGGAAATGTTTCCAGAAGTAGTACACCATCTGGGTATTTCTCATATATATTGAATACTGCGCACTTGTTAAAAAAAACGGAACGTATTTGTGGTTCTGAGACCAACAAGCAGCGCCGTCATGACCAACCAGAGCAGCAGAGGCCAAGAAGAAGTGATGAAACATCAGCAAAAAAAAAACAACAAAAAATACGAAAAACAAACAAAAACAAAACAGTTATTAACAGTATTTGCAACTCTAAAAGGTTTTAACAGGAAACACAGCTCAACCTTTCACAATAAAATGAAGAATTACTATAGGAAAGTTTTTAAAAAATTGTCCTGGTTGTCATCATGTGACCTCACAGATTTACTTGTGGACCCCCCCCAGAGTCTGGCCCTGCATGCAAGGAGCCCCCAGAAAGCACAACATGACAGAGAAATGATGGGAAAATTACATCAATTAAAAAAAAAAGAAAAGTGTGTTCCTGTGTCACTTCACACAGATCCTCAAAATAAAAGTTTTAAACTAACTTTGAGAATTTTTCACTTTATTCAAAGTAAAACTGCTGATGTCATCGTGGAGCTTTCTTTTTCTTTTCTCCATTCATAATTGTCAAAACAACAGGAAACTCTTGAGAAAAGCTGTCAACTGTCAAAATAAAAGTCCTTGTTGATGCTGGTTCACCGTCGGTAACGCCCTCTCTCCTTGTCCCTCTCTCTCTCCCTGTCCCGGTCCCTTGGTCGCTCACGCTCTCGATCGCGACGTGGTCCGCCTCGCTCGCGCTCCCGCTGCCGCTCCCGCTCACGCCTGCTGCTCACCACCGCCTGCGTTCTCCGAAGGAAGTCATCCACGCGCATGTCATAGTCATGCTGCATGATGGGAAAGAAGAGCAAGTGAGCAACAGCACCCAGACTGATCAGCTGACAAACATGACAACATTGAGAGGAGATCACTGAAATAAAAGACAAAACAACCTCAAGAGAACCTCAGTACAACTTCAGTAGAACATCTGCTGAAAACTACTAGAATGCCTTACTAGAATGCTGGTGATGCGCAACTGAGGTTCCACTGACGTTCTAATTAGGATATACTGCATATATATGTAATATGTCCTATAAAAAAGTAAGGAAATGTGTGTTTGGTAGATCATTTCTTTGTTGTAACAATGGTTCTTGGCAATAAATCTTACATCGTTATGTTCAGTAGTTCATCAGTGAACATAACGTTCCTCCACGTGTTCAGGTTCCAGTGCGCATGTTGCCGACAGCAGTTTAGTGAAATAAACAGGCTTTCCAACAGTATAAGATAATATTTACTGTCAAGAAGCATTATATGGGGGAGAGAGAGAGTCTCCATCAGAGCTCCTCTGAGTTTCTGGTACTGCTCAAAACATCATACAGTTCCCATGTGTGCAGGTACCTGCTCAAAGTTGTCTTGTTGACACAACTGTGGTCTTAAAGCTCGTCTCGAGTCAGGTTCTGATAGTGCTCGAGAGATATCACCCTACCCGAGTCTGGTTAAGGTCACGATGGAGGTTGAGCAAGATGCAATTGAACAGAACCGCAGTAGAACTCACCGGGCTGGACGTGAAGGTGCGGTGCTGCGGTGCACGCTGCTTGTCTCTGAAGCGAGGGGGAGGGGCATCGTGAGGTGGTAGAGGGGGGTGGTGATGGTGGTGGTAGGCCTGGTGCGGTGGGGGCGGGGGATGGCTGTGGTGGTAGTAGGGGGGATGGTGGGGGGGTTGCTGTTCCACTCCAGGGTACGCTGCCTGTGGCGCAAATATGACATGTCATCTCTAGTTCCACTCATTCAGTCAGAGCAGCTGGTTGATGCACAAAAGGCCACAATGAGCCACTGAGTTACACCAATACATTGAACAAAGATATAAACTGAAAGAGAAATCAATTCATGTAATCTTCATCAATACGTTATCATGGCCTTTGTCAGTTCTTTTTTACTAAAAAGGCACAATTATTCATATCTCTGCAGACTTTGTGATATTAACGTTGTACTATTGTTAATAATGAAACTTGTGGTGTAAAGACTCCGACAGCAGGTTCTGCTAGAACGTCACCCGTTAACGGTGAACTGTGGTGGAGGGGACATGGTGGTGGGGGCTACTTTGTCAGGTTGTCAGAGACTTTTTTCTCCTCTGCAATACTGCCAGGATTAGGAGCATCCTCTCCAAGGATGCCTGCCGCCGTAATATAAGTACACAGAAGTCTTGGTTCTCCAGCTAACCATGATGATGACTACTAATATATTTGGTCTTATGTATTATTAACAATACATTGGTGTCTGTTCTCGTAATGTTCTTTGACCTCACCCTTTTGTCTCCCTCCTCTCTTATTCCTCTACCCACTTCCCTACTCCTCTACTGTGTCTGTGCAGACCAACAGGTGCTGTATGAATGTGAGTGTGGACGGTAAAAAAGTTTGCAGAGTAAACTGCGCTGAATTGTCAACGAGAGCACATTTATAATTTTATTCTGGGGAAAAGTTTCATAGTTCTTCAAGAACTAATAATTTCCACCTTAACTGAATATCTGAACCCCAGCAGTTAAGCTGTCCATTTTAAAAACAGTTGTGTTTGAAGGCTGTCCACCCCGAGGAGCAGGTGTGTGCATGTGAAGCAGGCGAGTCGTACCAGAGTCTGCCAGGGAGCCGGGGGCCCGACGCTGTGGTGGTAGTCCCTCATGTAGTCGTTGTAGGACTGAAGCAGGTAAACGGGGGACAGGTGAAAACGCGGCTCACGTGAAACACATGGAACCGACTTGCTGACATGTGGTGACTCACCCCATTGAGGAACACGTCCCTTCTGACGCTGGAGAATCTCCTGCAGAGTTCAGACCAAAATGTGAATCCACCTGAGATAACTTCTCTCAACCTTCACCTCCTCATTCTGAGGTTCTTGCTCTAAAACCACACGTCTGATCTTTGAGATGACTTTATCTAAGTAATTAGCAGGTTTATGTGAATCCATCTGAACCAAGATTGGTGTTCCTGTTGTAGAACAGTGTCTTTAGAGTCGTGAAGACAAATGTTTAGACGTATGTTTACTACCTTTAGTAATGCCTGTGTTATTGTGGTTATTCAGGAACCAAACCAGAACACTGCTTTATTTGATATGGATTAGATCAGATCAGATCAGATTAGACAGAACTCCATAAATCCTGTGGGGAGGTTCCTGCAGGGAAACGAGGTAAATGTCACTTATTGTATTAGAAACAAACCTAAAACTGCTCTATTTGAAAGTTACAGTCAGTGAGCTCTCCAGTATGTTCTTGCACCCCCATGTGGAACAGCTGCTCAGTGATACTGCGAGAACAACTTGATGGATGATTGACACCTCTATGAAATCCTCTCAGGTAATAGAATCAATGGATTGTTCCCAAATCCACATAACTTCAATCAGAACAATGAAAAGACTGTTTGTTTGCTGACATGTTGACTGGGTGTTCCTTGTTGTGGAAGGTTCCACCTGTAACAGAAAAGGCCCGGCTTCTCCGGGACGGCACTACAGTCATTCATTCTGTAAAGAGGACAGGCTTTAGTACCCTGTGGCAGTAAGATCCAGAGCAGCCGGACTCACGGCTTTTAGCGCTGAGCGTGATGATGGACTACCTTTTCTTTTGTATTTAGTCTATGAACCTGGAACCATCGGAACCATCTGAACCACTGTGTTTTCAACGCACGGCACATGAACGCCTCTTGTATTAACTTGAAACCGTTCAGAGCAGGGATGCACTTACTGACCGGCATTTATGATTTTCAACACCCGACCTGACCTGTAACCGGCAGGTCACCCTCACATATTACTGATCCCAGTCTGGCAGGTTTTGCACAGGTGTCATATGTACGGCGGTCCATCCGCCGTCAAAGCAACGCTTGAATTCAGCTGGAGGGTCGGTACAGAAATATTTCATTGTGAGTAAATCATACACAAACATAATTGGAAAGATGATCCCAAATGTCACCTAGAGGTTTCTGCTGAGCTGTTGTCTTGTCAGTAACGGTCCAATGCTGTAAACGGGCCAACGGACCCAGGAAGCGGGCTGGAAAAACGCCTACCTCACATCAGTAGCCTTAGCTGTGGTTAGTGTTGCTGGACATTTGCAGCAGAATATCCCAGTTCAGTTCATTCTGTGATTAAATCACAAATGACCACCGTGTTTAGGTGTTTAGGCACAAACTGCTGACTGCTTCACTGAGCTTTGTGTAATCATAATGACTGATAACGTGATGACGACTGCGCGGACTGAACACGTCTCCACTTCCAGCTCCATTTCCATCTCTGGGTGAGTGCTCCTGGTCTGGTTTCTCCATGTCTGGAAACCTTTTCCTTACTCCTCCTACCTCTCTTCTATAACAGATGACTACAGATCATATCTGCACAAGTGCAGTCCCACTTGCACCTTACACCCCCAGCTCCTCCTACTGCACACTTCACTGCCGTCCTCATACATGTCCTGAATGACTAACAGATTTTTGTAACGCTCCAAACTTGCTTGTCAATCCCACAATTCCCATCTCAACATCCCGTCACTTCCTCTAAACCAGCTCCCTGGGACGCCGAACTTCTCCATCAGCCTTCTCAAAGGAAACTGCATCAGGGGATGTTGGTGTGAAACCATACTGCTGCTCACACCACAGCCACTTCTGAGCACGGCTTCAATGACCCTTTCCTAGATCTCCATGCACGGGTCATCAGTTTTATCCTTCTGTAGCTGCTACACTTCTGGACATCACCCCGGTTCCTGAAATTCAGCACTGCTACACTCTTCTACAATGCTTCTTATTATCTTACATTCTTCTGATTCCATGGATCTAGTTATTTTCTGGAGTTGGACTGTAGAAATAGTTTTTTGTAGTCCAGTGGGTTTTTGTGACAGAGTGGTCATCTTCACACAGTCACAATCTTTGGAGTCTTAAACCATTAGACTAGTGTTGGCAGCTGCTGCTCACCGCTGATTTTTTAAATTTTTTTTTATTTTCCTCTTTTAGATTAGCAGCTTGATTTTGGAAGTGCATTTAGTTTAGGTGCAAATGGCCTTTTTGGATTAAAGGTGACGTTTTCCCTGTTTTTATACGGCATTTTGCTTTTATGATCTCATCTGCCCCAACACGCTGGGATGCTTGTTAAGCAACACTTAACTGTTTCAAAATAAAAGCCTTCCACTTGTAGCTCTAAATGGTGTGGCACCGCCTATTTTAGGTGAGTGATGTGGTGCATCTCACCTGTCCATTGGCTGGTTCCGTAGGTCCTGGATGAACCCTGAGAATCAGATAAAATGCGGGATTAACGTGTGTGACAGGTGTTTCCAATGTCCCCGGGGACCTGAAGACAGGTGTGTCTGTGTGTAAGTGCGTGTGTGTCTGTGTGGACAGCCAAACACTATCAGGTGTGTTTAAATAACACCTTCAGATGAACAACCTGTTCTCTGACTGAAGTCCGGTGGACCATCGGTTCGTGGTCGCTTCCTGCCGTGGATGTCGTACTCCTCAGGGCGACGCCTACGCAAACAAGTCCACAGGTAAGAGACACACCCACACCCTCACCCTCACCCTCACCTACACTCTCACCCACACACACACACACACACACACACACACACACACACACACACACACACACACACACACACACACACACACACACACACACACACACACCTCATACAGGAAGAAAACAAACCTCACCGCTGAAGTTATGAACCACAAAACAGGATCAACTTATCAGGTTAACTTCTGCTCATCTGGATCTAACTAAACAGGATATATCAGTATCACATGACCAATCACAGCCAGGGACACCCACCTGGAGATTTCAGTCAGCTGATCATTATTATGACATCATCAACACACTTCTACTGGTCCTACTGGCCTATACTGGTCTGAACCCGGGTCTCCTACTGGCTTATACTGGTCTGAACCCGGGTCTCCTACTGGCGTATACTGGTCTGAACCCGGGTCTCCTACTGGCGTATACTGGTCTGAACCCGGGTCTCCTACTGGCGTATACTGGTCTGAACCCGGGTCTCCTACTGGCGTATACTGGTCTGAACCCGGGTCTCCTACTGGCGTATACTGGTCTGAACCCGGGTCTCCTACTGGCGTATACTGGTCTGAACCCGGGTCTCCTACTGGCGTATACTGGTCTGAACCCGGGTCTCCTACTGGCGTATACTGGTCTGAACCCGGGTCTCCTACTGGTGTACACTGGTCTGAACCTGGGTCTCCTACTGGTGTACACTGGTCTGAACCCGGGTCTCCTACTGGTTTATACTGGTGTACACTGGTCTGAACCTGGACCTCTTACTGCTTTCTACCGGTCTGAACCTGGGTCTCTCACTGGTTTACACTGGTCTGAACCCGGGTCTCCTACTGGTTTATACTGGTGTACACTGGTCTGAACCCGGGTCTCCTACTGGTGTACACTGGTCTGACCCTGGACCTCTTACTGCTTTCTACCGGTCTGAACCTGGGTCTCTCACTGGTTCTTCGTTGTCCTGTACCTGGGCTCCTGCAGTCCAGTGTTTGTTTCTAGGATGGGAGGGTTCTCCCTGATTCTGGTGTGAATGAACACAACTAGGTGAGCAGGGTTACCTGCTCTAAAGAACATCATCCCGACCAGTGTTGCTTCACATTTGCACACACAATAACATTAAACAAAACAAACATAGAAGTAGAAGCCTGTGAAAGGGACCACATACCGCTTCTGTTGATTATCAGGAGGGGGCAACACTTTCATTTTAAAAAACAGTTTTTCTCCTCATCAGTCCATTTAAAAGGCTTTTATAAACCCTCTTATTTTGAAAGTGTGAGGGGGTGATGATGGTGATGATGATGGCGCAGTCCTGTCAATCAAACAAAACCCTGCCCCTCTTTGCCCAGCCCAACCCCAAGACAGTCCTTAAAAGAAAAACGACAAACCTTCGTCGTCTCTCAGTTGTACAGTTCGTTCTTATTTTCACCGCCCTCCTCCTCCTTGTTTCCTCCCCCCACACACACCGTAAAATTCAGTCCTTCAGGGAGTGTGACACACCCACAAATATCACCAGTTCATCCTTAACAACAGGAGTCCTGATTCAGTGTGTGTGTACGCTGGGAGGAAGAGGGGGACCAGGGGTGAGCAGGGAGGGGGGACAACACTGTCCTTTTTATATTCGAGGAGGCGGGGTCATCATTCTATCAGTCCCAGAGAAACTTATCTTTTAAGCAGTCCTTTTCCATTTTTTCGGTTATTTACCTTATTCCACCATGTGGGTAAGCCCAATATACCACACCTTCTCAGTACAACAGTCCTGAGGCCCGACCCCCAGCCCCACCCACACCACCTTCTCATGTACCAGAAAGTCTTCTGGAAGCCCTCTCACTTTCTCTTTCTGCTTTTGTTCTAGCTGACTGGTCCCCTCCCTCACCCCATCCTCCATCAGTCCAGCCAGAGACGCTCCTCCTCTCTGCTTTTATTCTGAAAGCAAGAGACGCTCCTTCTCTGCTTTTATTCTGAAAACCAGAGATGCTCTTCCTCTCTGCTTTTATACTGAAAGCCAGAGACAGTCGTCCTTTCTGCTTTTATTCTGAAAGCCAGTGACGCTCTTCCCTTCTGCTTTTATTCTGAAAGCCAGTGATGCGCTTCCTCTCTGCTTTTATTCTGAAATGGCTGGCCACAGTCCAACTACAAGCCAAACTTTAATCTTTTTTCTTAACTTCCGACGTATCAACATCCTGTGAAGACAAAGAGCTTCAAAGAGAAATTTAGCAACAACAAACTAAATTAACTTAACTTATTTTTTCTTAGGTGTTTCGTCCATTTCTTTTTTATAAAAACAAAAATATATATATATAAAAAAATAAAAATAAAATAAATAAACTCAAGAATGAGCTGAAATCATATTAAACAAAAATGATATGTGGTGTCTGCAACTTGTTGCTGAAGCTAAAGAAGGAATTAATTAAAAGTAACAAAAATAAAGCGTTGCGCTGGATCTGGCTGTGAACCGTGGCGCGCTGTGTGGGAATTCTACTTCCTGCCTGACTTAGACTTGAACCAGACAGAAGGGGTGTCACTCCAGGAGATTCCAAGATGGCAAAAACCCAACCACCAAGAACCAGCAACGCTAGCCCGAGGACAGCTAGCCGCCAGCTAAAGGCGATGGCCGTCTCCATCATCCGGCAGCAGGGGGCGCCGCGGTCACAGCAGGAGAAGAAGAACAGGAAGCGGGGTGAGGAGCTTGATGATTGGCTAACCTTCCCGGTTCACGCTGAGGCGGGCGGCCTCTAGGCCGCGGCTCCGATGGCGTCCGACGCTTGTGACGAATGCGGCGAGCCACCTGGTGAATATCCACGCTCTCATCCAGAGGGAACAGGGCACAAAGCTGCGCGCCGATGTCGGGCTGAATCTCCTGGAAGACATTCACAAAGTTCACCACAAAACACCTCTAAGACAACTTAAAAAACTCAGCGACTCTGGGCAGACCTGTCCGTCGCGGCCAATCTTGACGGGCTTGTGTTCGTTCCAGGGGTTGGACAGGTGCGCCGTCTTAATGAAAGGAAGCTCCCGCCTGTCAACGACAAGAAGACTCAATCGATCAAACCAATCAGCGATTAGCGGAAAAACGCTCCTCAAATCTTTAGTTTATGTTACAGGTGCAGGCATCATGTCTCGTCACAGGCCAGAGAAAAATCATTAAATCTTGCATTGTCCTTTAGTTTTTTTTTGGTTTTGTTTAAAAATAATTTGGCATATCAGTGATCCATCAGCACCTCCTCTTCTGGACAATCGGATGTTTCCAGTATTTTTTCCTCTGTCAGGAGCCAGCAGCTTTGACGCAGCAACAACAGGCTCCTTCACAAACTCTCCTGCATGAGGATTCAGCTCCTTCGCTATTGTTTTACCCTCCACAAGACTTGCTCTTGTAATAACGTCTCTGTCCGTCATTTGGTCTTGTAAACGCCAACGGTTGTGCATCAAAACTCCGACAGAGTGCGCGACTTCTTCAGCCCGCATGTTTCCTCTCAGCTTCTCCAGCGCTGCCTGTTTACTCCTGTAATGCCGCTCAACACTGGACAGGAACTCTCGAACTAACTAACCCACTTCCACAAAAATATTATTGTTCATCCATTTCGCTTGAAAAACGTGACGTTCAGCATCCTTCTTTTCTTTTTTACAGCCGCCATCATCTACGCCTGTCAGTCTTGCCTCGCGCTGATGTCGAATGGCTTCTCCAACCGGAATTCTGACTAGAATATTTGTCCTAATGTTAATTTCATCACAAAAATGTGATTGGCTGTCAATATTTTCTACCTCTGGAGTTTTTAATTATTTTATACATTCGTTTTAAATTATGCAGCCGGGCAACACGGCCCAGGGGCCTCCCCTCCCCGATATATACGGTCCTGCTCCTCACCTTCAGGACCTCCAGGACCATCAGCAACCTCACTCCTCAGTACCTCACCAGCCTCCACCTCAACACAGCCTCCCGTACTCTCAGTACTTCTGAGACTGGTGTCTTCACTTCAATCTGATCTATTTGTTTTTGCCATTATTCATCAATTTAGTATTGGTTGTATTTTGTACCGTGTGTACGACAACCAACCGGCGTCATCAGTTACAGGAACACCCGACTGTATCGCGCCACAAAACACATCTGCTTGAATCTCAATAAGACAAACAACACCATCATTAACTTTAAGAAGAACCGTGGCAATCACAGCCCTCTCCACATCACTGGGTTACCTATGGAAACATCAGAATCTGGTTCCTGGGTCTAAACAACACCAACTCCCTTTCATGGTCTCTGACCTCCACTTGCGTCCTCATGAAGACTCTACATGGACCGTTCTTCCTACAGGAACTAAAGATCTTTGTGGTGGGAAGACATTTGTTGACCACTGTAGCATAGAGAGCTTCCTGACTAGATGTATCGCGGTGTGGAACCCGTGTGCAGATGATCTCAAGCCACTAACGACATTTTGCCTCTGTACGTTGTCCTGTTAGTAACTTCTTAATGTGCTCAGTTTTCTGCACTGTGGCATCATAATTCCACTTTATAGTAAATATATGCAACAGTAAAACTTCAGTTTGAAACTGGTTAAACTGCAGCTAAGCCGGCGACTTGACAGTCCAATTGGCCCAATGTCAGCATCATTATCTCTAGGTCTGCAGAGGTCGCCCGTGACACCTAAAACCATACAGGAGGTAGGTCCTGAGGACCAGGAAGACCCCTGGTCCACCCTGTCGGCGCTGGCAGGTTCCTGCTCCACGGGATGGAGGATGTCTCACCTGCACAGCCAGTCGATCTTGAACACTCCTCCCAGCATCTTTGCGTTCATGCCAGCTGGAAGAACCCAGTGGATCGGAGAACCGCCGTGATGAGACTCTGACGCTAAACGAGCAAAACCTAAGAACGAGGCAGACAAGACAAAACAGGTCACGTTCAACCGTGAAGGGGAGGGTGGAGAACCTCCCATCAGCACGAGGTCACGATTTCTGCCACTACCTTGGAACTTTCCGCTCTCCCTCACAGAGAAAACAAGGATGACGCTCCGAGCGGAGCGGAAGGCCGCATTCAGCTTCTTCTCGTTGACCGGCAGCGTCGACCAAACTCCCTGCACAACAAGTCACATGACAAAAGTCCTTTACACCAGAACAATGCAAGATCAACTTAATAGGAAAAAAAAGGAAGAAGCAAGTACCTGCAGAAGACGATAACAGACAGAAACAAAAGGGAACAACACCATACCAACAAGGAAAAGAACGAGGAATGAGGCAGCAGGGAGCCGAAAAGGAGAAAAACACAAGGAGGAACAGCAGGGAACCAGATGGTAACGTTCAGCTTTACTTTTACTGCACCAAATCACGACAAATGTCATCTCAAGGCACCACTCATTCCCATTCCCATGGTGTTCCCTTCAACATGGGAACAGCAGCGTACCTTTGCTTTGGCCAGGGAAACATTCTCGTGGTTGTTGCTCTTGATGAGAAAGAACCGTGCGTCCCGCAGGATGTAACGCAGTTTGGTGGTGGGATCTGGACAAACACAGGAGCTCGGTGAAATCAGAGAACTTCGGAACTCTGTACCAGTACTGCTGCCAACTAGTTCAAAAACATAAATGTCTAAAGTCCTTACTTTCCATCCCTTTACGAACAGCTCGAACAGACGATGACAGCTTCTCCCGCTTCTTCCCGGATCCTTTCCAGATCAAAGAGTGACATTAGAGTTTGATCTAGAACTACAGGAACCTCTGAACTCCTCCAGAACATTGTTTCACTCCGCCTACACATCGCTGTGTCCATACACAAGCACATTGTAATGGCTCTGAGTGACATCTGTCACAGTGAACACCAGTTGCTATGGTTACCTGAGGCATCAGACCCGGAGCCTGAGTGTGCCGACTCTCCTTCATCAGAAAAGCTGACGAAGGTGGCGGAGCGGGAATCGCCAGCCTCGCTGCGAGTGTCATAGTCGTTCCCATCGCCACCACCACGGCGCACATCATATTCCTCTTCCTCCTCCTCTTCCTCGTCGTCCTCCTTCTCCCCTTCCTCCTCTTCGTCCTCCTCCTCTTCTTCCTCCTCCATGCCCTCTTCCTCCTCTTCTTCCTCTTCCTGCTCCTCCTCCTCCTCTTCCTCCTCTACATGGGAGGCAGCAGGGGAGGAGCTGCCTGAAGCCTGGTCAGAGCCGTACTCTGCTGCTGCATCCTCGTCTGATTGGTTGTCTTCATCATGGGGGACGGGGCTGTCCCGACGCTCATCGCGCCGTAGCTTCTGAAAGACAAACGGGAAGAGTAGCTGTGATTGTCTGAAAGCGGTTATATACAGTTTGGTACCATTCTGTGGAAGTACCTGACTCAAGCTCTCCAGCCCCCGGTGCGAGTCTCTGCGGCGCCCATCATCTCCACCACGGCTCCGGGGCCCCTCTCGGGCTCCTCGCCGCCCCTTTCGGTCTTCATAGTAGTCATGTCGGTAGCTGGCAGCGTGACGGCCGCGGGGGCTGGACACCTTCTTGGAGGAAGACAGGGACGACCCCAAGCCTCTCTTATTGGAGGAGGAGGAGGATCGGGAGGGGGCGTGACCCGAGGAGCGGATCCTCTTTAGGTCCTGGCTGTCGGAGCGCTCACTCTTCCTCTTTGTTCCTAACAGATAAGAATTTAATGAAACGTAATTGATAATACGGAACAACAAATAATGAATAATTTTTATCTTTCTTCTATGATTTGTTCAGTGATCACTGATCAATACAGCTGTAATTACACGTATTGATCCAGATGGATCAACAGACTCATCGCTGTCAGCTGACACCCAACAACCTGAAAACTCCTCTATGAATCAGCTCTCAAAGCTTGGACAGGATCAATAAACGGCAGGCAGCATCCGTACCTTTCTTGTCGGTGAGTTCACGCTCCGTCTCAGGGTTGTACAGTTCATCATCTTGATCAGGAGCCTCAGTCAACAGATCCTCCAGAACATTGAGCTCACCATCTGAAACAGCAGCACAGTCACACCTGACAGACTTCCCTCATAAATCATTTTAATCTTTAATGCCTCAGCAGTGTGGACAACCTCTGCATCAAATTAAAAGTATCTTGATATTTATGTTGGATGGATGTGAGGCTCTTTCAAGGCTCAAAAACCTAACATTTCTTCTCAAACACAGAGGGAATTGCATTTTCAACTGTGAATGAAGGCAGCAGCAGAATCATAAATGCTACTGGACCACCGGTGACATTGTTCACATGTTTCTGATTAGTTGTTGTGAAGGCTCTTTTTACTCGTACTGTGTGGCCCTGCGAGGTCTGGGAAGCCCACCCAAACACACCCACCTTATGTTAATCAAAGTAAGCCGTGGCCACCGGCCCCTTCAGCTGATCTGCATCAAATGTTTGGCGACTGCTTCTCTACATGACATGGCTGATGAGAAAATGACGGCTCGTCACCGCCAATTAAAAATCTAAACCCCATCTTAAGTTTATTTGTATTTCATTCAAAGTGCTTCACATAAAAGCATTTTGAAAGTGCATTTTAAAATTAAAAGTTTAAAGCTAATGTTTCATTGACAAATACAACAGGTATGTACTGCTGAACTAGTTTATATTAACACCAGGGTCAGACTAACGTGGTCTGTTTAAGTGGGCCAGTATTTGTATTAAACTGCAGTGATCCACTGTAAACTGAAGAGGCTGGATCCTCCCATGGATCCGGTTCTGCTCTAAAGCATTAACGCATCACATTAAACCTTTACAGCACACCCCGATTGACGTAGAGCCCCGCTGGGACCAAGACACCTCAGGTTCAGGTCACAACCCGGGTACCCGGGTGCCTTAAAACCGACCGGAGCGCCAGAGTTGGAGGATTTCCGAGTGGAGTCTGGTTGCGTCGGCTACGTCGGCTCGTCGCCGGTCACCACACGCGCCAGCAGCTGCCGGGGTCGCCCGTGACTGAGTTACCGGTCCGGCCACAGGCGACCGATGACCGGATCGATGACCGGATCACCACTGATCAGCAACTAACCGAACAAAGACAACACGGATGCTAAAGCTAATGCTAACGGACTACCTTTCGCCTCACCTTTGTCCTCGCGCCGGTCGGCCGCCATCACGCGCGCTGTGATGTCCTGCTACCTTGGGCGCAGGTGCCGCTGAAAAAGAATCAGGTTTTTCAGAGCCTAAAGTCCAAATTACCACAAAAATAGCTGAAGGACGCAAATGGCGGAATGCGTGTGTTGGGTGTTGTGCGAAGTTTCTTCCTCTGTTGCTACAGCGTGCGCTCAATCACAGCGAGCGCTCGATGTACCGCCACCTGCCGGAGGACGGCACACACTGAACTGACTGTCAGTCAGTCTTGTTAGTCAGTCTCCCTTTATTGAATAGATACGGACAGACGAGAAAGGTCATAGTGATTTAACAATTGTAGCACACACTTAAATTCAACTACTCTGATATGAGTAGTAGCAGTACAATACTATATCTAAACCCAGCACAGTCCAGTCCTGCATCTAAACCCAGTACAGTCCAGTACTGTATCTAGACCCAGGACTGCATCTAAGCCCAGTACAGTCTAGTACTATATCTAGACCCCAACAACCAAGTCCTGCATCTAAACCCAGCACAGCCCAGTATTACATCTAGACTCTGTACAGTGCAGTATTGCATCTAGACCAGGGGTGTCGGTCTCCAGTCCTCGAGGCCTGCTGCATGTTTTAATTGTTACCCTGCTTCAGTTCACCACTCCCTGATACAAGTGGTCGTGTCATTAACAGAGTTGTACAGACCTTGGTGACAAGCTGATGATGATCATTCATTGAATGAGGTGTGTTGATGCAGGACAGCGGCCCTCGAGGACCGGAGTCTGACACCTGTGATCTAGACCCAGTACTGTATCAGTAAAAGCTTTTCAGTTTTTTGTTTGACCCTGCAGGAGGAAAGACATTCGACCTGAAAACCAAGGTTCTGACTTTTAAACTGAGCAATGAGTCACCGTCGACTGGCTTAGCTCTGCTGCTGTGGTCTTTGAGTTGCAGTCGGTATGTGTATTTTTGTCGTATTTGCAGTCGGTATGTGTATTTTTGTCGTATTTGCTGAAATCACCACAATTTTAATAATCTTGCATAAAATAGGTAATTTGAGACACAATCTAATTACACTTGGTCCATGCTTCAAGTAAATATTCAAACGCCACCGCTAGAGAGGACGGATTGTACAATGTTTATATATTATTATAACAATAATAATGTTATTATTGTTGTTGTTAGTATTATTATTATAGTGAAGCAACAGGTAGAAAAAAAAAAGCTTTGTAATGCTTTTATTTTGAAAAGCCCCGTTCATGGGATTTGAAGGCGTATTTTGCCGTTGTCATTAAGGCGGAAGTCCACGTCAGTCCTCCTCGGTCCTCACAGACCCAGATCCAGCTCCAGAATCGAACTTCTCCAGCTGACCCATTATGGCGGATGAGGCCACGCGCAAGCTCGTGTCTCAGATCCCACTGCTGAAAACGCACGCGGGGCCGCGGGACCGCGCGCTGTGGCCGCAGCGTCTGAAGGAGGAGTATCAGGCTCTGATCCAGTTCGTGGAGCAGAACAAGGCCGCCGACAACGACTGGTTCCGCCTCGAGTCCAACCCGGACGGCACGCGCTGGACGGGCACGTGCTGGTTTGTCCACGAGCTGCTGCGTTACGAGTTCCGGCTGGAGTTCGAGATCCCAGTGACGTACCCGAGCACGGCTCCAGAGGTCGCCATCCCCGAGCTGGACGGGAAGACCGCCAAGATGTACCGCGGCGGCAAGATCTGCCTCACGGAGCACTTCCAGCCGCTCTGGGTGCGCAATGCGCCGCGCTTCGGGATCGCCCACCTCATGGCGCTCGGGCTCGGACCCTGGCTCGCGGTCGAGATCCCGGACCTGATCAGCAAGGGGCTGGTGGTGCACAAGGAGCGGCCGCGCGAAGCGGCAGAGTGACGTGGCCGGGGAGAGCGGGGAAAAAACGGGCAGAAAATGACTGGAGTCTGGGGGAGCGACCAGATGAGGACACCAGAACGTGACTGAGCTGGTCTTGGTGGAGCTTCTAGCTGAAACAAACTAACGGTGACGTCACCTTCAGGGTGGACAGGTGAACAGAGGTCAGGTGTCCTCAGGAAGCTCCTAGAAAACACAGAAATGAGCTCTTTCATTCAGAAAGCGAGTCTGGTGCGGCAGTTCCGACTCATTCAGAGAGTCTGGTCATGACATTCAGTTCATTTAGAGGAAATTTGAAATGTTTCAACAGTAAAAACACACTTTTTTTGTTTCTTAAAGTTATTTATTAACGTTGATACTTGTAATCGGTCCAAGTTTAGCTGTTTTATCCCTGATGTGGCTGCAGGGTAAACGGACTATACCATCAAAACTGGAAAAACCCGCTGTGGTGTGACTTTTTTTGTTTTTGAGACATTTCTGGGGTTTTACTTGGAGCTTTGGGGATCTTGGAGGAGTACTCTGCTTAAACCGAACAGAAATAAACCTGGTTGAACAAGCCCGTCTTACTGCAGTGTGACGTTCATTACACCGATCCTGGTTGAATTTCTCCCCATCCTTATTTCTGGGTTAGTAGCAATAATCTCTCCTCCTTCTGCTCACATTTGACTGGTTTGTTTTCATACGGGTTGGTGGGCAGCTGACTGTCCCAGGCTGATGTCAGTTTCCCACCAAGCTGGTCGGGTCAGGGGGGTCGCTGATGTCACAGTGACTCACTGAGGTGATGTCAGCAACGCACCTGAGCCACTGCAGTCGAGCTGCATGTCTGCCGGACGACCTGCAACCCCCTGGCTGCCGTAGGCTATAACCTGAACCTCTTTTTTAACTTAAAAGATGTGACGTCCATCACAGTAATCTGAGACCTGGTGTTCAGAGTTGGACTTGTGTACTAAACCTGGTTTCCTGCTGTTTCCTATGTTCCTACTGCAGCTCCATGTGACTCATGTTGCACCAGTTCCCGTCTGCAAAAGAATTAATATCTGAAAATTAGGAGGCGCCATTAACTTTAAAGACTCATTTATTGTTGAAAACTTTTAGTACTGCAGCTGTGTTACAGATCATGAAAGGAATAAAAAGAACAAAGTCATTTGTGTTGGTGTTCCACCTCCCTCAGTACACCTGAATAAGCTCCTCCCACTCCCCCCGAGGCCACACCCCATTTTCCTGCACATTGCTTGGTGATGATTTCCAGTCCCAGTTCCTCACTGGGACGCTCCAGGTGGAGCCATAGTTTGCCGTTACGTAGTCGAGCGTCTCACATGGAACACGAACTTTCAGCTCAAGAAGCTCCGCCCAGCAGAGCGAGAAGCGAGGGAAGACGTACCTGGAAAAATGAAGCTCTTTTATGCAAACTTCACAACCCAAATAATGCACAAGACAAGTTTATTTGTAAAGCCCATTTCATGTACAACACAATTTAAAGTGCTTTACATAAAACACATTAAAAAGCAATGAGGAATAGATGTAAATTAAAAAGGTTGTAGTGCATTGAGGTGGATTATTGAAATGCAGCAGTAAATAAAAAGGTTTTCAGTCTTGACCTAAATGAGTTTCAGCAGCCCCGATGCATTCTGGGAGTTTCTTCTCTCTTTTGGTTGTTTGGTTCTAACTCTGGGTACAGAAAGTACGTGACCCTGATTACCTGAGGGTTCTGGTTGGTTCATAATGGACCAGGAGACCATTCAGAGATTTATAAACCAACAGCAGGATTTTACATCTATTCTGTGACAGACAGGAAGCCAGTGTGAAGATCTAGAAACTGGAGTTATGTGGTCCAGTCTCCTGGTCTCAGTGAGGACTCGGGCAGCACCGTCCTGAACTGACTGCAGCTGTTGGATGGATTCTTTTAGGGAGACTCGTGAGAACAGTGTTACAGTAGTCCAGTCTATCAGTCCTTCAATCCTCCATATGTGATAACAGCCTGACTTCACAGCTGCCTGAATGTGGCTGTTACAATTCAGGTCTGAGTCCAGAACCAGTTCCAGGTTTCTGGCTTGACTATTGGGTTTTAGCTTTACTGCTTGAAGCTGGGTGCTGATGTTTAAACATTCTTCTTTGGCACCAAACACTTTTATTTCTGTTTTGTCTTCATTTAACTGAAGAAAATTCTGGCACATCCTCTCTTTAATTTGATCAATGCATTTGATCAGTGTTTGAATTGAATTATAGTCTAAAGACACAAATAGTCCCCGTTTTTGTAGATTGGACTCCAACCAGGCAAGTACTGTGCCAGAAAGTCTTCAACCAGTCGATCAAGATGTTACGGTTGTCTGAGTCCTGAGACTAGTTGGATGGATGGATGGATGGATGGATGGAGTCGGTGTGATCGAGGTTGAACAGATGGAGGACATTGTGCACATGATGGTCTTACTTGAACTTCCTTCCGCTCTTCGCCTGCGTTCCTCCATTCCACATTAAGTCTCCATCCTCATAGAAGAAGAAGATGTCTAACTTGACATCGCCACTCAGAAATGACAGCTCCAGACTGTCTTCCACCTGTACTTCAAAACAAAAGACATAACTTCAAAATAAGAGAAAAGGTTAATTAAAAAAACGAATACAAATAAAACACCAGTGTCAGCATGAGGCCAACAGGGAGTAGAGTACAGTGCTGGTAAAGAGCCAAACATCTACAGGTCATGTGCAGAAATGAGACGTTTATGACACAGCTGACGAGACAAAACAAAATCATTTAAAATGGAGCCAGAACTGTGTTGAGGTTTGACCTTTCCAAACTTGTGTTTGAGAGACAGGCCGGCATCTCTGAACGCTGCGATGATGTCAGGTTTGAAGTCCGCCACAAAAATCCCGATGTCAACGTCCCGACTGTACGAGATGATGCTGCACTGCCGGAACCACCCTGGAAGGGTGAGAGACCAGCACACAGACGGGGACAGACGGATAGCAAGTCTTTAGAAGTCCATTTTGAAAGACGGCATAAAGAAAGACTGAACGTGACATTTCTGATGTCCAACACACAAAGGTTTGACTTCAAATGTGAGAGGAGAGGAACCCCATAACTTTATGTTCTGCCCCCATTCTACTTTTAGAAACTTAAGGAACCACAAGAAAACCTGCTACCTGAGAGCAAAGTGATCTATTTGGAAAAATATGGAACTATGAGCTCTTTAAGAGTGATGGAGTTTGGTCATTACGGAGCTTCACATGAGAGAGGAAGAATATTAAATTCTAATCAGGAGAGAAACTACAACTGGAAAAATATCTCTCCTACTAGTTAGTTTGTAAACTTCATGGTTCTTGTGAGTGTTTACCAGCAGCTGTGACATATTTTCATCCGACCAGACTTCTATTAGAACTTCTACCTCATCCTCACTCCGGGTCTGCAAGCATGTTGGTTTAGGTTCTGTTTACCAACGATAATCCGCGTTCTAGTCCACTCCCTGCATTGGGTTTGTTTGAACTGGACCAAGAGCTACGTTTGTAGGGGAACCAGAGTTCACTTCTTTGATCCACATCAGAGATGCACAGTCACACCTTCCCAAATGAACCAGAGTAAATGAGCTCTGGTCCGTTTAAAGTGCACCAAACAAGCCTGGCACCTGGATTCATAAATTAATGTCATATTGAGACATGAGCTTGTTACCTAAACACGTTCCGCTGCTGATCCAGAACGGGATGTCGAGGACAGCAAGTGTTTTAGTGGCTGTATGAAGCAGCGACCTTGCTTTTCTCCGAAAATCAAGCGCTGCTGCAGACGAGTCATCAGGGTAGAGCTGCAGTCAGTGAGAGGGTTAGGCATCATCTAGATTATATCAGCAGATTCCATCCTTTGACTTTATTTTCTCTAAAATGAATAAAAACCTGCAAGAAGTTGTGGGCATCACGGTAATGACACTCCAAGAACCGAGATTGTCGCTGCTGGGCCAGAAAGCGAGAAATGTTGCGAGGGACTCGAACGTCAATGCCGTCCAGGACAGTGAGGATCAGCTCTGGCCTGCAGGGGCGGGACATACACAACCTGATCACAGTGATCTGTGCCGTGAGGCCTTCTCTGAAATACCATCACACGACTTTGCAAACGTGTCAGACCTGTCGTAGGCTCCGGCATGGCGTCCGTAGTCCAGCAGTTTGAAGGGAGCAAAGCTTCGGTACATGTTGGCCTTTAGGCGCAATGGTCCATGCCACAGGTAGTTCCCGCTGCGCTCATACAGGAATATCACCTGAACATAGCAAAGTTACTTAAAACATTACCTGAAAATACAGTTACCATCACAGCTCTATCCAAGTAGTTTATTGCTCCACCCACATGAATGATGTAACTGTTGTTGCGAAACAAAAAGTGCAGAGGAACCTCCTCCCCTGATAGGGTGTCCAGACCGGCCAACCGTGGGTCTTGTCCCTGCAGCTCCAGGAGCTCGAAGCCTTTCTGCTGAGCAGCCAATAGGAAGGCAGGCTGGCGGTAAAACAAAAGTGTTTTTTTAAAGCTGATGCATTTAAATCCAGTATTTATTCTTGTGCATATGGGCCTTGAGCCCTTCACACTAACATTGAACTTCCAGAGTTTGGCGTTTAAAGCGAACGATGTGATGGATCGGCCGGTGCACAGGACGCTGCAGGGGGGCTCCCGCACTATTCGGTCACGTTGCTGCAAGGCATCCTGGGAGAGCAGTGACAGCACAGCAGTGTCTGCGAGGAACAGCGGCAGCCTGAAATGCTGCGCTAACGCCAGGAACTTCCTGAGCGTCTGCTGCAGAGACACAGGAAGACATAGTTACCATGGTAACCTGCTGGTCCAGATGTATATGCACATGTATAGTCCACACACACACACACACACACACACACACACACACACACACACACACACACACACACACACACACACACACACACACACACACACACACACACACACACACACACACACACGTGCGAACAAACCAGTCTGGATAATCCTTCTGTCTTTATTATAAGAAGTCTACCAGTTAGTAATTTACATGTTCGAGATTAATGCCAAAGCAGAGCAGTTTTAATTTCAACTGTGTTATGTACAAAAAGGGCTGTGTCATCATCCAGCCAGGAGATGACAAATTCGTGAACCCTTTGGAACACATACAAATGCAGCTGTCCCAGAAGAAACAAAAATCCCCCAGGTGGACAGATATGTTTCCCTGAGGAACTGAGGATACAGAGACAGAACCAAGTAACAGAACAGATGATACCGAGACAGAATCAACAATACAGAGATAGACTGACAGAACAAGAACGAGAGGCCTCAATCTGGGCTCAGCAGGTAGACTCCTCCCACTGAACCAAACCAGGTTCCCGACAGTCTACACACAGATTAAAACCACATCCAGCTTAATCAACATCATCAAAATGCTTTTACATTTTGTCTGTGCCTTCATTTATCTTTGGAAGGAGTCAAGCGTTGACTCACCCATTGGAAGTGGCTGGAGGTCAGGTGACCGGCTGGGTTAAGGAAGTGAAGACCAGACTGCTGTAGATGAGAAAACACAGCTGTTATAAGTGAGTGGATAAGAGACAGCAGACCAGAACCAGCTCCTACCCAGAGTCACTCTGGATCACACTGGTTCAGACTACTTCATCGGGACTCTTTCTGTGTGGACCTTGTTCTCCTCATGCCTACATGGGTTTGACTCTGGGTACTCCGGCTTCCTCCCACAGTCCAAAAACATGTATGTGAGGTTGGTCAATATATGTGGGCCTGCGATGGAGTGGCAACCTGTCCAGAATTATTCCTGCCCTCTGCCTGTAATGAGCTGGGACAGACTCCGGCAGACGCTCCTGACCCTGTACAGGATTAATGTGTCAATCCTGACCTGCAGTTCCTCCACTGACCGCTAGGGTCTGGATCCAACAGTGAGGTAATCTGCAGTAACCACTATCTTAAATGTCCAGTTGTACAGCAGAAATAAACATATTTTCAGTCTGTCACAAAAACAGTTTGGGTTTGCATACTTCGATTTCACATCCATGGAACCTGCATGGGGCAATTATTTTGTACCACATCAGATAAATTCGTATAAAGCAATAAATTAATTTCTAATATGGGGCGTAGCCTTTTGATTGACATCTGGCTCAGCTGGTCATCAAGATAAGTGAAGCATAATCACTAGTTTCTTCTAACCCAGTGGTTTTGCCATCAAATCAACACGTGAAACAGGATATAGCACTCTTAATGTCCACCAGAACCTCTGCAGATATTTCGGGGAGGATCAGGGCACTACAGCTAACTTTGATTGACATATGCTGGACATGTTGCCCCCAACGTCCTGGGCCACATGGTTTACACTACAGCGTTCATGTTTTAGACATTATCCTGCATCTGGTTCAGGAGAATGGATCATCATCAGCTGGTCATCAAGATCTGCACAAATCTGTTAATGACAGCCACTTGCATCAGGTGTGTTGAAGCAAAGAAACATCTACAACGTGCACGACAACAGAGCTCGAGGGCTGGAAGTGGACACCCCTGCTCTACAGTCCGAAGCCAGCTTCTTTTGGGGAACAGGAGTTTCGAAACCGATGGGTCACGTGACTGATTTAATTGGATATAACGTCTATGTCAATCTACAGGAGGGAAAAAAACAATAACAGTGATGCTCCACGGGAGGGATGGTGGATCACGTGACTGGAATGTCTAAATAACAGCGGACGATCATGAAGCTGCCACGCTCAGAACCAAAACAGTCCACGTCAGACCAGGACCTCTTCGAGAACTGCACCACAGGTGCACGTGGGTTCGGGCTTGTTTTC